>JAEOAD010002086.1:967500-1050000 GCA_036365145.1 Orientallactaga sibirica | reverse complement strand
TAAAAGGTAGCCCTTGCTGGGAGGGGTCACACACTCACCTGTCATCTTCACATTTGGGAAGTAGAGGCAGGAGTATCAGAAGTTCAAGGTCAGCCCTCAGTACATCGTGAGTTTGAGACAAGACTGGGCTACTTGAGACCCTGTCTCAAAATTAAAAGACTTAGCTATCTTTGTTGTCAGAAATTTGATATCATTCCTTCTTTTCCCCTGACATGGTATGGTTTTTCACTCTCATTTCCCCCACATGACGTCATCATAATATATGATGCTTGACATCAGTCACAGGAACTGAGAAATCAAACTGGAAGCTTCCACCTTACTGTCTACTTGTCACTGTGCTACAAAGTGCTATGCAGCCTGCTGGAAAGAAGAGTCGTCGACAGGCTTAGCCAGCTACGGATCCACTGTGTGTACGACGCAGCCAACTAGCCAGGCAAGAAGCCTTCATCGGTGCGTGACTGGTGGAGGTAATCAACTGCCCTCTGATTGGATCTGAGACCCATTCCATGGGAGGGAATTCATTCATTCCCAGTACTAAAAACCTAGTCTAGGGCTGGAGAGATGGCTTAGCGGTTAAGGCGCCTGCCTCCTAAGCCTAAGAACGCTGGTTCCAATCTCCAGCGGTTCCAATCTCCAGGTCCCACGTTTAGCCAGATGCAAAGTGACGCAAGGGCCACAAGGGGGCGCATGCATCTGGATTTCGTTCACAGCAGCTGAGAGACTGCTGGTGCGCCCATTCTCTATCTGTCTCCCTCTACCCTCTCTCTCTGTCTGTCTCTGTGTCTCTCTCTAAAAATAAAAAATAAAAATAAAATTTAAAAAAACAATGTAGTCTAAAAACTATGGGTGGGAAGGCCATGGACCCTGTGGGGAAGCCACTGCTATTGGTTGACAAAAAGGAGAGATGGCTTAGTGGTTAATGCACTTGCCTACAAAGCCTAAGGACCCAGGTTCGATTTCCCAGTACTTACATAAGCCAGATGCACATGGTAGCACATGTGTTTTGAATTGTTTGCAGTGGCTAATGGCTCTGGCATGCCTATTCTCTCTTGGTCTCAAATAAATGTTTAAAAAATATTTTTAAGAGCTGGGTATGGTGGTGCAGCCTTTAATCCCAGCACTTGGGAGGCAAAGGTAGGAGGATCGCTGTGAGTTCAAGGCCACCCTGAGACTACATAGTGAATTCCAGGTCAGCCTGGGCTACAATGAAACCCTACCTCAAAAACAAAACAAAACAAAAAACATTTAAATAAAGAAAAAAAGATGTGTTGTGCCCATTAAATTTCCCTCTTATATTTACATTATGTTCATGTCCATAGGTTAATGTTGCTCTCACCTTTGGTCAGAAAAGCTTCTTTTTGCACCAGTAACTATTGGGGAGACTCAAAATTCATCAAAATGCTGAGGAAAACCTGACAAGTGCTCAGCACCAAATGAGATGTGTTTAACACACAGCAAGGCAGGGCAGGTTGTGGAAGAGGAGGCAGAGACCAGAAGAGCCAGAGAATGGGGGGAGACTTTGAGACAGCGTCCTCCAGCTTTTGTGTCCTTTATTACTCAGGACGTCACAGCGGCTCCATTGTCTCCACAAGGCCGCCACAGTATTGAGCTCATCAACATTTTGACATGGATGATGGAGGTGGGAAAAAACAGCCATTGAAATAGAAGAGCAACAGGCTGGAGAGATGGCTCAGTGGTTAAGGCACTTGCCTACAAAGCCTAACAATCCGGGGTTCGATTCCCCAGGACCCGAGTAAAGACAGATGCACAAAGTGGTGCATGTGTCCGGAGTTCCTTTGCAGCAGCTGGAGGCCCTGGCACGCCCCTTCTCTCTGTCTGTCCCTTTTCTATCTCTGCTTGCAAATACATAAATAAAAATATTTTTAAAAATAAATAAAAGAGGGACTAGAGCAACTCCAACAGGCTTTGCACTATGTCTGTAGGAGTTGTGTTCTAGGGTTACGTGGAATCTGGGGTGTTCCCTAAGCTAGGGCTTTTTTTTTTTTTCCTGGCAGAGACTAAGGCTCACACTATCAGCAGGCCTCTCCATGAAGTGAGGAAAGCCAAATCCAGGTGGGGCCCAGGGAGCTCCCCACAACAGCCAGAGGCCTGGATGGATCGAGCCTGGAAGCTGGGCGTGGCCCGTGCTGGCACGAGCGCTGCTGGGACCCGTGGGCCTTGGCACATGTCACACTTGCTGCCAAAGGCCAGCTCTATTGCACCACCAGCCATCAACACCGTGGACTACCGAGAACAAGGGCTGGGAACCGCCCCAAGGTGGGTACAGACGGAGACGATGATGGCTTCATCAAGGACAGTTACATGCAGACCGGGGCCGGTCAGAAGGCACTAGCTCTCTATGAAGCGACCATCTTTGGGCATTCTCCCTCCATGGCTGATGATGTAAGGACAACAAATGCCTCATGCCTCAGGGACAGAAGGGACAGCGCTTGAAGGCTGACCACAGGTAGAACAACACTACGTTTTCTGACACCAGCCACTAAAGTGACCAAGTGATTCTTGGTGGCTCCCAGCCATTTCTAGGATAAAGTCTGCTGACACATGAGCATGGAGAAATGGCCTCTTGGTTTTCTTCTTCCTTCCTCTACAGCACTCCTCACTTAACAAAACATTTACCATATTATTTCACTGCAGAAAAGTCTGCTCTTCCTCAGACTTTCCTGATTGTGGTGACCACCCTGGCTCACAGGGCCCTGCACCTCCCTGCTGGCATCTCACAGGTGCCCCAGTGACACGTCCCAACAGGCAAAAAACAGTGCCAAGTTTCTTACTGAATTTTTTTCTTATCAAAAAAAAATGTTATCTGGGTATATTGTATCTTTCATGGGAATTAATGAATCAATAAAGTGTATGATCTGGTTATGTTATATTTTCACAGGAATTAAAAAATCTATTTTCATTTCAGAATAAAAAATAGAAGGATCTGGCTGTAGAGATGGCTCAGCAATTCAGGCATGGGTTCAATTCGCCAGTATCCACCTAAAGCCAGACATGCAAAGTGGCACATGCTTCTGGAGTTCATTTATAACAGCAAGAGATCCTGGTACACCCATTCTCTTCTCTCTCTCTTTCTCCCTTCTTTTCTCCCTCCCCCTTCTCTCTCTCTCTCAGCAAATAAATAAAGAAAAATATTTTTAAAAATAGATGAACACTGAAGCGATTGCTCAGTGGTTAAGACACTGCCTGCAAAACCTAGTGACCTGGGTTTGATTCCCCAGTACCCACATAAAGCCAGATGTACCAAGTGCCCCATGCATCTGGAGTTCATTTGCAGTGGCTAGAGGCCCTGGTGCACCCATATTCTCCCTCCCTCTACCCTCTCTTTTTCTTTCTGTGTATGTCTCTGTTTACAAATAAATAAATAAAAGATTTTAAAGAAATAGAATAGTTGGAAGGAGTTCCATGGAAGGGGAGGAGGGGAAACAAAGAAGATATTGGGAAGGGATGATGTTCACATTACATTATGTTCAAGTATGAAAATTGCTAATTAAGAAAAATAAAATTAGGGCTGGAGAGATGGCTTAGCAGTTAAACGCTTGCCTGTGAAGCCTAAGGACCCTGGTTTGAGGCTCGATTCCCCAGGACCCACGTAAGCCAGATGCACAAGGAGGCCCATGCATCTGGAGTTCGTTTGCAGTGGCTGGAGGCCCTGGCACACCCATTTTCTCTCTCTCTCTCTTTCTCTCTCTCCTGCCTGTTTCTGTATCTCTGTCTCAAATAAATAAATAAAAATAAAAATAAAAATAAATTAGATAAAATAATATATGTAAATATATGTAAAATAATAATGCTTGAAATTATTTTACAAATCACATTACAAATATATAAATTGGAGTTTATGATTATATTGTATTGACCATAACAGTAAAACTATTCTTTACTCAACTGGGATATCATTACAATTCATAACCATAAGCATTTGGGGACAACCTAAAGACATTTACAAATTTGGATAAACATTTGTAATAAAACTGTATTATATTTTATGTTAGTGTGTTTTATCACAGTTAAAAAATAAATATAAGGGCTAGAGAGATGACTTAGCAGTTAAGGCGTTTGCCTGAGAAACCTAAGAACGCTTGATCGAATCTCCAGGTCCCACGTATAGTCAGACACAAAAGTGACACGAGAGCACAATGTCGTACATGCACACAAGGGGCACACATGTCTGGAGTTGGTTCACAGCGGCTGAAAAGGCCCTGGCGCACCCATTCTCTCTGCCTCTTCCTCTCTCTCTCTCCTCAAATAAAATTAAATAAATAAATAAATAAATAAATAAATAAATAAATAAATAAATGTAAGAAAATACTATTAGAAATGTATCTCTCAGGACTAGGGCAATGCCCCACAGGCTAAGAGCACGTACAGGACAAGCATTTGGAGCTGAGTTCAGTCCCCAGCACCCATAGTAAAAGCCGGTGTGACCCCATGTGCCTGTCACCCCAGCACTGAGAGGGGTGTTGACAAGAAGATTGCTGGAGCTCCCTGGTTGGGTCAGTGACTCAGAGTTCGTTCAGTATCTCAAGGAAATAAGGCAGAGGTGGATAGAGGGGAACACATGACGTCCTCCTCCAGCCACTGCACATGTGCTCACAGGGAACATGCATCTGCACACACATGTACACAGACATGTGTACCACAGGTTCACACACCCACAAAATATACCTTTTTTTAATACTTCATTTTTTTTTAATTTTAGAGAGAGAGAGAGAAACAGAGGGAGAGAGAGAGAGAGAATTGGCACGCCAGGGCCTCAGCCACTGCAATCACCCTCTAGACGCTTGCACTACCTAGTGGGCACATCCAACCTTGCGCTTGCCTCACCTTTGTGCATCTGGCTAATGTGGGATCTGGGGAGTCGAACATGGGTCCTTAGGCCTCGCAGGCAAGTGCCTTAACCACTGAGCCATCTCTCCAGCCCCAAATATACATATCAGTAATCCACATACAGAAGTAGCTGATGGTGTCTTGATTGAACGATACCTCCCCTAACACAACTACTTCTATCACTTTACTTAGCCCCTAAAATTGTTTATACCTTAGGGCAATGTATACAGTAAAATTCCAAGTAAATAAGAGAGATGCTTTTCTTTTTTGAGTGCAAGCGTAGCCTTAGAAGGGAGGCAGGATACTCACTAGCAGATAGTTGTTTGAAAGAAAGACACTGGGAGATGGAAGACCAGAAACAGCCTTCACGTTCCCCGTGCTTTGTGATCCCTGAAAAGTCTTCATGGCGGCCTCTGCTCAAAGGCTATTCGAGAATAACCCATCTGCTTTTGAGTTTGAAGGCTGTTGGAGAACACCCCAGGACAGTGCAGACCTGTCCCTTCTCCCGATCACTGTGTCTGGTCAGTGCCGCTGACTGATTGTGCATTGGTTTCCTCACCGAGGCCCCAGGGTCTACATTATCTAGGGATGAGAAAAGCCGAGCCTTATGGGGTGAACTGTAGTGGGGTTGAGTGGCCCAGCCTAGGCTGCATGCTGCCTTTGTCTCCTCATTCTCCCCAGTAATGGAGCATCAACAGCTTGGCCCAGCTAGTGACAACATCCATCTGGCCTCTGCCAGAGCAGATGTAGCTCAGCTCAGGAAACTGTGTTTCACCTCCTTAAAGGACCGTGGTCCAGAAAGGGAACAAAGGCTGCCACGTCCCCACACACAATGATTGTCCATGCACCTGTCAGCAATCCCATCCATGTGTGGACCATGGTATTTCAATGGTATTTCATGGTATTTCAACGCCGCCCAGATGTCCTTCCTCCCATGTGTTATCTTTTCTTTCCTTCCTTCTTTCTTTTTCTTTTCCTTCCTTCCTTCCTTCCTTCCTTCCTTCCTTCCTTCCTTCCTATGTATGTGTTTATTTATTTATTTAAGAGAGCATTTGCGGGCTGGAGAGATGGCTTAGCAGTTAAGGCGCCTGCCTCCTAAGCCTAAGAACGCCGGTTCCAATCTCCAGGTCCCACGTTTAGCCAGATGCAAAGTGACACAAGGGTGCAATGCCGCACTTGACCACAAGGGGGCGCACGCATCTGGATTTCATTCACAGCAGCTGAGACACTGCTGGCGCGCCCATCTCTACCTGTCTTCCTCTCCCTCTCTCTGTCTCTCTGTGTCTCTCTCCAAAAAAAGAGAGAGAGAGAGAGAGAGCATTTGCAAACAAACTCCTGGGGCATCTAGCTTTACTTGGATACTGGGGAATTGAACCCAGGCCGTCAGGGGCTTTGTAGGCAAGCACCTTTAACTGCTGAGCAATCTCTCAAGCCCAGTTTTATCTTTGCAATAACCTGTTCTATCTCCTTTTAGTTTGAAAGCCTACCATAAAAGTGGATACTGGATAAGGCATACTGTCTCACACCTATACTCATGGGACTAAGGCAGGAGGGTCATGAGTTCAAGGACTGCCTGAGCTACATAATGAGTAAGAGCCTGCCAGGCCACCCCCACCATTGGTTCAATATGATGTCCCTGGGATCTTGCTCATTTTCCATCCACAGCCCAAATTTACCAGACCAAAATCACCATGGCAACCACCCCTGACATACAAAGATGTATGAATTCTTCTCCAAATCATATCCATAGCATTAAACTCATGATGTCTACTATTCCCAAGGATTAGCGGCCTGTCCCAAATCAGGGAAGCAGAACATTTTGAAGTTGAAATTCTTTCACTCTCTTCCAAAGCTCTCCACAAAGAAAAATAGGGGAACCTTGCCTAGTGCTCCTGGGCCTGAATGAAAGTATGGCATTTTGGATGAATTCGAAAGCCAAGTGTATTTCAGTTAATTATAGGAAAAGTGTGAAAGGGTTTCATGAGGAGCACTTAGTCATAGGCCCCCCTGAGCCACCTGCTTCCACTGCTGACTCATGGCTAGCTAGCTCCTGGCTCTCCCTGAACACCTATGGAACCAGAGGTGACAAGTCACCAATTTTGAGTTACCCTGGCCAGCCACTAGGCAAAATCCCCAGAGAATGTGTATGCTGACTTAGTCAGAGGAACAAAGAAAAAAAGTCCACCAAGTAAAGGACCAGTGGAAAGTTCACCAAGACTTAAGAATCACTAGGAGAAAAATGATTAAGGTTGGGCTGAAGGGATGGCTTAGAGGTTAAGGCATTTGCCTGCAAAGCCAAAGGATCCAGGTTCAATTCCCCAGGACCCACATTGGCCAGATGCACAAGGGGGCGCACGCATCTGGAGTTCGTTTGCAGTGGCTGGAGGCCCTGACGCACCCATTCTCCCTCCCTCCTTCTCTCTCTCTCTGTCTCTCTCTCTTTCTGCCTCTTTCTCTGTCAAATAAAAATAAAAAGAAATGATTAAGGATCGAAGACACTGTGGCCTCCCTCACAAATCCACAAGGGACACACTGACCAACAGTCCTGATGAGATGGCTAAGCAAGTCCCTCCACGCCAGGAGCCAAGACTGAGCTCATCGCTGCAGACGGTGAAGTCAACTGCACAGGGCTGGGGAGATAGCCTAGTGAGTTACAACTCCATACGCATGAAGCCATGGCAGCCGAGTAAAAGGCTGGGTGTGGCTGCGTAGCACCGGGGAGGTGGAGACAATGGACACTTTCAGCATGTTGGCCAGCAAATTTAGCCTAATGGATGACCTGTGGACTGCACACCTATGGATGACACTTATGGTTGTCCTCTGGCCTTCCACACACACTTACACACCCATGTGCACTCATGCACATACAAAGGTACATACACACACACACACACCTGCATACACCAAAAAGTCTACTATTTTAATGAATTGATTTTCCTTTTTTAAAAAAACATTTTTAATGTATTCTTTTAATTTTATATTTTAGAGTGGGAGGGATAGAGAAAGAGAGAGTTGGCACACCAGGGCCTCAGCCATTGAAATCAAACTCCAGATGCTTGCGCCACCTAGTGGGCATGTGCGACCTTGTGCTTGCCTCACCTTTGTGCGTCTGGCTTATTTGGGATCTGGAGAGTCAAACATGGGTCCTTAGGCTTCGCAAGCAAGCACCTTAACCACTAAGCCATATAGTCAGCCCTTTTTTTAAAAAAATGTACTATTGGTAAAGGATGAGATGATATTTAAAACTAGCACATGGGTAAATACAATATAAAATGCCAACCTGTTGTGGAAAGGACAAAGAACATTCTGGATCAAATATAACCACATTGCCTCACAGAAAAAACAAGCTAAAGAAAGTCCCTACCAGGGGAGATCCTTGGGGGTAAAATGATGCTTTTGCATGAGGATCAATCCAACCCTGCCCTATATACGCTTAAATGCGAAATTCAAAAGTGTTCCCTGATGAAAGAACGCAAGAACATTTTTAGCACTTGGGGGGTGGGACTAAAGATGCTGAAGTGTGTGGCTAGCTGGAACAACTGTAAATAGCAAAGAAGTCCCAGTTTTCTTTATACACAGTCCTATGGGTTTGAATATATATATATAATTTCCTCACAGATTCATTTTTGCCAGAGTCATCCAGTTCTCCTCTGATGCCAAAGGTTTTTAACAAGGTTGGTGGCATCAGAGCCAGCACTGGTGACTTAACAAAGACTGCTTGTTCCAAAGCCACAATTTTTTATAGAGGAAGGGACCCAGATTCAGCCAGGAGCAATGACATATCTCTGGTTATAACGTTTCTGAAATTCCCCTGCACATGGACCCCTCACGCCCACCAGCCTGTGGAAGAAGGATATGGTAGGGTCTGCCTTTGAGTAAAGACTCAGAAGCTGAGGTGTGCAGCCAGCCAGCCTGGACACGAGGAAGGCAGCTGGTGACTAATGGAATTCTGTGAACAGACGGGTCATTTTGAGCCACTGACACTGGTCCCTTTAAATTGATGGACAGCCACTCAGGAAACAGAGGGTCACAAACTGGCTAGACTTCCTGTGGAAGAAACAAGTGCTTGGGAAAAGGAGAGTTGGGCAAAGTTGTTCTTTAGAGGGCACTCCCAGTCTCTGCTGACTTCCCTATTTTGGAGTCCCCAGCTATAATAGGACAGCGGGTGATAGCGGATAAACCTGTGTGGATGCTGGATTTCATGCAATCCTTGCTTCAACACTAAGACCCCCTACAAGACACAAGTAAAGGCAAATATAAGATGCCTGAAGAGAAACCAGGGGAGACAGGTAGGAGAACGTGGTTTGTGTTTTAGTCTGTAGAACACGTAAGCCAGCAAGTTAGCAGAGATATGTCTGAAACACCAGACGACCCTGGAGAAATTCCAGAAAGTTTCCATGCTGTTCTGACTTCAAGGCTCTTTCCCATCCTCCAGATCCAGAAACTTCTCTCCCCTTGACTGCCACATTTACAAGATAGCTACAGATCTCTCAATCTCGTCTGAGCATACAACCAGAGCTGTCCCCAGAAGTCTTTAAAGCCATAGGGCATTGTAGTATACAGCTTCAGGTTCGCTGAGATAAGCTTCCAGACCAGGCACAGTTACGGAGGAAGGGATTTGTTAAAGCTTACAGATTCAGGGGAAGTTCCATAAAGGCAGAAGAAGCTGGCCTGCTTTCACAGGTCCAAGCAGAGAGAGAAAAAGTTAAAAGCCAAACTACATAGCACACTTCAGGAACTCCACGTGGAACTAGGCACTTTGCATATCTTTAGATTGGAATGTCAAATCCACCACCACACCTCCTCCAGCCAGGTGGCTGAAAATCCAAGAAGTTTTAATAAACTCCTGAATCTATTGGGGGGCATTTACTTAATCTACCACATACATCATGCAACCAGTTTAAAGCTTCCCACATGGTGTGCTTTGGCTACGAGGGGCTGTATGGTCTTATGCTCTATATGCTATCACCCTGACATCAACACTACACTGGCCTTGAAAACAGGGTATCAGACATCACATAATGAATACAGGATGAACAATGTATCCATGAACATCTTCTGTCATTATAAATACCAAGTTGTATCCAAACTAATGCGTATTGATTATCCAACGAGACAAATGAGAGATACAGCTTTGAAGGAAATTCACAACACACACACTCTTAGACATTATCTGCCTTGCTGTTTGAGTGCAGAAGCCTGCAAGAGCCAAACCAATCAAAGTCTTATTTCTTATGAACTCCCTACATGAAAGGTAAATGGTTCTTATTATCTTAATTGAGGAGGAAGTCAAAGGACAGCAACAAAGGGTACCAAACATTAAGGAGCAGGCACTTGAATTATCTTTGACCATGATGTTGATTACAGAACCCGAGAGAAAAGACTGAGAGGTGGTTGGAGGAACAAACAGAAATAACTCTATTAAAAGGGAGAGAGTGAGGCTGGGGAAATGGCTTAGTGTTAAGGCACTTGCCTGCAAAGCCAAAGGACCTAGGTTCCATTCCCCAGGACCCACGTAAGCCAGATGCACAAGGTGGTGCATGCGTCTGGAGTTCATTTGCAGTGGCTGGAGGCCCTAGTGTGCCCATTCTCTCCTCTCTCTCTCTCTCTCTCTCTCATAAATAAACATAAAAAATATTTTTAAAAAAATTTTAAAAAGGGAGAGAGTGATCAATTTACTATTTCCAACAAGGCTGAGGGGTGGTTTCATACTGTAGAAGGAAAACATGATAAAGAAGAGCAGATTGTGCAAATGGAGTGCCAGACATAAGAAGTTATCCATTAAAGAGGTTATAAAGTATGCTCGCTTGTTAGAAATCATTAAAACGGATTTGATATGGGCTGGAGAGATGGCTCAGCAGTCAAGGTGCCCATAAAGCCTAAGGCCAGAGTCCAATTCCCCAGCACCCACATAAAGGCCAGATATGGTTGTACACGCCTTTAATCCCAGCACTTGGGAGGCATGTATAGGAAGATTTCTGTGAGTTCAAGGCCAGCCTGAGACTAAATAGTGAATTCCACATTAACTTCATATGGTGTAGCAGTGAGGTTGAAATTACAGTTCTTTTTTGACATGAACAGGGTCACTTGGAACAGGTGCTCTGCTCTTTGAAGACTCCGCCCCATCGGGAAAGTGGGGTTCTTGGGTAGACTACTCTGAGTTCAAGTCCAAGCTTGTCTGTCTACAAGGTATACAAACTTGAACACTATGCTTGCTTTCCCCTCTGGAAAATAAAGATTATAAAAGTATTTAACCTCATACAACCATTGTGAGAATATGAGAACATGTGGGTAAAAAAACTGAGCCCAGTGCTGGCATATGGGATCTGCTCCATAAACCTTTGCGATGGCTCCTATTTGACTCCTGAGCCATCTAGAAGTTACTGGACCAGAGACCCAGGCTTCCAGATCACAGTCAGCAATAAATAAATAAACAAATGGGATTGCTGAGATATCCAAGCTCCTACACAACGACAGCAACAAAAAACTACCCTTTGCCCCCCTGAACCTACCAATCACACAGTCTTTAAGAGTTTTCCCTTCAAATTTATGGAGCAACATGAGTTTTAAGCCAAGCGTGGTGGTGCACACCTTTAATTCCAGCACTTAGGAGGCAGAGGCAGGAGGATTGCCATAAGTTCAAGGCCACCCTGAGACTACAGAGTGAATTCCAGGTCAGCCTGGGCTAGAGCAAGACTCTACCTTGAAAAACCAAAATAATAATAATAATAATAATAATAATAATAATAATAATAATAAAGTTTTAGGTGCAGTATCACTTTGGTAGAAGCAGTTCAACCAAAAGCAGGTTTCAAATTTCACCACTGTCCATTACCAAAATTAAGCTTGGCTCAGTTACCATGACTGACAGGCCTGGCCACATGTGAGAAAATAAAAAAGCGACGATTGGGCTGAAGAGATGGCTTAGCAGTTAAAGCGCCTGCCTGCTAAGCCTAAGAATGCTGGTTCCAATCTCCAGGTCCCACGTTTAGCCAGATGCAAAGTGACGCAAAGGCGCAATGCCACACTTGACCACAAGGGGGCGCACGCATCTGGATTTCATTCACAGCAGCTGAGAGACTACTGGCGCGCCCATCTCTATCTGTCTTCCTCTCCCTTTCTGTCTGTCTGTCTCTCTCCAAAAACAAAAAAGCTACGCTTGACCAAGGAAAAGAAAAGTGAGGGACAAAGATCTGGATGCTTCTAAAAATCAAAGATTCAAATATGTGGGCTAGGAAGATGGCTCAGTGGTTAATGGTGCTTCCTTCAAAACCTGCCAACCTGGGCAGGTTCACTTCTCAAGCCACTTACATGAGCTGGATTCAAAAAGTGGCACAAACATCTGGTGTTTGTTTCCAGCAACAAGAGGTCCTGGTATGTCCATGCACGTGAGCAAGAAGGTGTATGTGCGTGCACACACACACACACACACACACACACACAATAAATAAATGTTTTTGAGTTTCAAATGCTTTTTGCTCACATGAGAATATTGTAAGAAAACTGGGGTCGAGGGGGGATAGTGGTAGGGTTTGCTCTAAGACACAAATGCAACATGCTGAGTTAAACTGATGAGAACAACCAACGAGTACCCTCAGGATAAATATGCAAATAGAACAGTATTTGCAATAAACTTACACTAAAATGCTATTGTTATTTGAAATTCAAATTTAATTGAGCATTTCAATTCACTAAGTCTGGCAACTGTGGATGTAGTACAGGGAAGTGCTTGAATGCAGACCCACTGGGGCCAAAAGGAAAAGAAATAGTGGGAGAAAAAAAAATGGAATGATCAGGCTGGAGGGATGGCTTAGCAGTTAAAACCCTTGCCTGCAAAGCCAAAGGACTCAGGTTCAATTCCCCAGGGCCCACGTTAGCTAGATGCACAAGGGGGCATTTGCAGTGGCTGGAGGCCCTGGTGTACCCATTCTCTCTCCCTCTTTCTCTGTCAAATAAATAAATAAAATATTTTTTTTAAATGGAATGAAGGGCCAGGGCGTGGTGGTGCATGCCTTTAATCCCAGCACTAGGGAGGCAGAGGTAGGAAGATTGCTGAGAATTCGAGGCCACCATGAGAATACATAGTTAACTCCAGGTCAGCCTGGACCAGAGTGAGACCCTACCTCGCAAAACTAAAAAAAAAAAAAAAAAAAAAAAAAAAGGAATGATCCTCAAGCAGTCTCTGTCATATAATAATAATTAATTAATTAATTAATAAGACTTCTTATAAAGAATTCATTCCAGAAGAAGTTGGAAAGCCTGAACAACAAAATCCAACATGAAGACCATGCACCCTAATCGTAATAAAGGGGTAAAGAGGTCGCCTTGGACAAATTAGCTTATCTTGTTATTAATAGAATATTAGAGTCAAATAATCCAGCCAGTCTGCAGAAAGTCCACTGTCTTCAAGAGCCAGCCCATCAGAGTTCAGAGTTGACAGAACTTAACAGATGACTCCATGGTCAGTACTGGAGGAACACTGTATGGAACTAGGTGTGCGTAGGTGCCACAGTCCCCTGAGAACGCTAACAACTCCGCCAACCCATCACCCACAGCATGAATAGCAATGTCTCTGTCTCTCTGGGCTACGAGCCACTCAGCCCTAGTAGTCTGGCTACCACAGCATCTAGAGGCAAGCCTCACACAGCTTCTAGGAGTGTCTGAGGTTAGAAGACAGTGGTCACTTTCCTGGGGGCAGGTCAGAAAAAAAGAAGAACGGATAGAATCTTCTTCTCAGCACATTACATATGTCCATCTGTACAAGTTTTACATAAAGCTCATTTTATGTCATTTTACAGTAAACGTGGGTATATAGCAGTAAAAACAAAAAAGCATTAAAGATCCCTGTTCTGGTTTTTTCCCCCCCTTTGGAAGGGTAAGTTAAGAAAAGAAAGAGGTTCATTCACATACAAATGATATAAAAATAAAAATGTCAGGCTGGAGAGATGGCTTAGCTGTGAAGGCACTTGCCTGTGAAGCCGAAGAACACAGGTTTGAATCTCCAGGTCCCACGTAGCCAGACGCACAGTGACACAAGTATGCAATGTCAAATATGTGCCAAAGGAGGTACACACATCCGGAGTTCAGTCACAGCAGATGAAAAGTCCTGGAGCACCCATTTTCTCTCTCTCTCTCTCTCTCTCTCCCTCCCTCCCTCCCTCTTTCTCCCTGTCTCTCAAAAATAAAAAAAATAAAAAGCAATGTAAAGTAAAATAAAAGCCAGGCATGGTGGCACACGCCATTAATCCCAGCACTCTCAGGAGGCAGAGGTAGGATGATCGCCATGAGTTCAAGGTCACCCAGAGACTACATATTGAATTCCAGGTCAGCCTGGGCTAGAGTGAGACCCTATCTGAAAAAACAAAACAAAAAAATATATATATGCATAAGGGCCTTAACATTGCTGCTATGTCTATCAGTGCACTGATAAGCTTCCTCAAAGGAAGTGAGAAATATCAGGGGAAAATTCTCAACATGATCGTTCTAAAAATATTCGGATCTCTGAGGCACTAAGCCTAGAGTCAGCTTTTAATAACATTCCCCACTGTGTTAATGAAATTGTAACACCACACCTTGTCCCCCTCGCCTTTTGCACAGTGTCCACCGGAGGAACAGGAGATGGGGATCTGATGGTGGTTCTCATGAATGGCATTGCAGAAAGAAAACCACAGTGTCCTGAAAGCCTGCACCTGCTCAGGAAAATCTCCATGATCCCCGGACCCCTTGCTCATCTCATAGCCCTTCCCTTCTTCAAGTTTTAAAAATTTTTTATTTATTTGAGAGACAGAAACAGAGAGAGAGAGAGAGAGAGAGATTATGGGCCCACTAGGGCCTCTTGCCACTGCACATAACTCCAGATGCATGTGCCACTTTGTGCATCTGGCATGACATGGGTACTGGGGAATTGAACCTGGGCCGTCCAGCTTCACAAGCAAGTGCCTTTAATCACTGAGCCATCTCTCCAGCCAATCCTTCTTCAATTTTTATCACCTCTCTCTCTCCTGACTGCATTCCTTCCTAAAGCACCTCCCCAATACGTCCTTCTCCCACCAGTGCACCCAAACCTTCCTTCCTCTTAAATTACTACAGTAGTCGTAATGGTTTCACATATCACGGACATCACAGGGCGTCTTCTACTGAGCATGGATGTAACCAATGTACAGTGGAAGTAGGCGGGGCGGGGGGGATGTTAGAATTTCTGCTCACATTTAATTTTAACTCCCCTATTTGTAATTTCTGGCTTTGTCTGCGTCTTTATGACAACATATTAAATAGTGTGGATATACGGTTATGTATTAATAAACATCCTGGCCATTGGGGTGTCAGTTCTATAGGACTGCATAAAAAAAAAACACCTCAAAACGTGGTGGAATGAAATACTTGCATTTATGCCTTAAAATTCTTTTATTTTTTGTTTAATTAATCATTTATTGGAAAGAGAGAGAATGGGCACGCTAAAGCCTCTAGCCACTGCAAACCAACTCCAGATGCATATGCCACATTGTACATCTGGCTTATGTGGTACCGGGGAATAATCAAACCTGGGTCTTTAGGCTTCGCAGGCAAGCGCCTTAACCACTGAGCCATATCTCCAGCCCCCTAAAAGTAAAAATTTTGATGAGGCATAACCTAAAATGCTTGACTCGGCTACATTCCTTTTGGATCCTCAGTTAGAGTAAGGGCTAGAATCATCTAGAATTTCTTTATTTTCAATTTGCTGTTGTTGTTGTTGTTATTTTTGAGACAAGGCCATATGTAGCTAGGTTTTGCCTTGCACTTTTGATGTGCCCAAGGTTGGCCTTGAACTCTTGACCCTCCCTGTGTCTGCATCCTAAGTGCTGGGATGACAGTCATCCGTCAAGAGCTTCTTAACTTACAAGGTCGGCACCTGGGATCAGCTGGAACCACTGATCAGCAAACCTACACGTGACCTTGCATGTGGCTTCTCACAGCACATTCCAAGCTGGAGCATTTCCAGCACACTGAACCAAGGGAGCCAGGTGGAAACTGACGTCAGCTCAGAAGGCGCGGAGCATCACCTTCTCCATATTGGACCTGTCAAAGCAGTGACAAGGATGCCCAGATGAAAGGAGGAAGCGTGCCAGGTCACATCACAGAGCGAATGTGGCACGGGAGTTTACGAGAGTTACTGTTGCTGTCACCTTCACACAATTAACCTCCAGCTTGCCTGCCTGCTCTGAGATCTGCCCTGTACCTTTCTTCTCTTCACTGCTTATGTATATAGCAGGGAACAGAAGCTTGGCAGGCTGCATTTCACAGCCTCCCTTGCCAAATAGATGCTCCGTGATGTTAAGCAATAGACCCACTAAAGGGGTTGAGGAGATGTGGGAGAAAGGAGAAGCTGGAATGCACCCTAGCCTCCCTCCCAGCTTTGGTCAGCATCTTTCCCACGGCTGCGCATCCCCCCATGGTTTCCAGCCCTTTTCGACAGCCGCCACTTCTTCCGGCTCCCACAGACCCAAATGGTCACCCTGGCTCCCTGCTTTGCAGAGCTGGGCTTGCGTATGGAGTTGGCTGAGCCCTGTTGAACCTTGTAACTCTTCTGATCCCCTTTTCAACGAATTCCCAATAATGAATTCTCCTTTTTGCATGACTTGGGCTCTGTTTTCTTGACTGCATACTAAACATACACAGGAGGGAGATAAATATCCTAATGTGTCTTCCTGATATAGATAGAGGATTAAAGATGAGCACACATCATTGATGGAGTTTGAAGAGCCCTGGGGTATGAGTCAAGTTGCCTGAGTTCTGGCTCTAAACCAAACACTCACTATATACTCTGGTATTTGCTTAGCCCATGGGCCTGCCTTTGTGTCCTCAACAACACAATGTGCTGTCCCTCTGGGCACTAACATGTGCTGACTGTATCTTTCAGATACAATCTGCCTATTAGATCCAGGCCCACCTACACTGACCTGAACATCTGAACATCGCAGCTTGGCCTTAAAAACAATTCAGCACAAACAAACAAACATAATTTGCTACATGATACAACAGAGGGTATTGGCAAGGCTGGCCAGCACTGGAGCCAGGTCCACCATGAATGCTGGCCCCTGACGCTCCACCCGAGGTAGAAACAGTGAATAAGCCAACTCGTCAGGTTAGCACCAGAGCTCCGTTTGCTGTGCCCAGCACAAGTCTACCTCCACAGCTCCAGGGAAAAGCACATGGTATCAGGCGTGGTGGCGCACACCTTTCATCCCAGCACTCGGGAGGCAGAGGTAGGAGGGTCAGCATGAGTTCGAGGCCAGCCTGAGACAACATAGTGAATTCCAGGCCAGCTTGGGCTACAGGGAGACCCAACCTCAAAAAACAACCACAACAACAACAATGAAAGCACGAGGGTGATTCGAAGCAGTCCTTGACAACAAGTAAGTCTGCCATCTGCAGGCAGAGCCTCATCCAGGTTCAGGGACCTTCACACCACATGAAGAAGAACCTTTGCTTTTTGAGAGGAAGAAAAAGATCAGAAAAAGATATAGGACAAGCATAGTTGGTGGCAGAAGTAAAAAGTAAGTAGGCATGATTGAGTCTGCCAGTTATGTGCTCACAGGGGTGCATTGCACTTTAGAGACATTCCTTCATAACAGAGCGGACAGGCAAATTCACCTCGATGTGCTTTTTCCCTCCCAAAGTTCACACAAATGATCTGTCACCTAAGTCACCCATACACAAAACCTTTGTCCTCTTCCTAGTCTAGATTATGGACTGGCTGTTGATTTTTTTTTTTTTTTTTTTTTTTTTTTGAGAGGGAGAGGAAGACAGAGAGATGGGCGCGCCAGCAGCCTCTCAGCTGCTGAGAACAAAATCCAGATGCGTGCGCCCCCTTGTGGTCAAGTGTGGCATTGCGCCCTTGCGTCACTTTGCATCTGGCTAAACGTGGGACCTGGAGATTGGAACCAGCGTTCTTAGGCTTAGGAAGCAGGCGCCTTAACCACTAAGCCATCTCTCCAGCCTGATTTTTTTTTTTTGAAGTAGGGGGTTCTCTCTGGCCCAGGCTGACCTGGAATTCACTATGGAGCCTCAGGGTGGCCTCGAACTCACGGCGATCCTCCTACCTCTGCCTCCCGAGTGTTGGGATTAAAGGCGTGCACCACCACACCCCAGCTGGTTGTGGATTGTAACAAAACATCTTACAATCAGTGGAAAGGAACTACTTCAACAATTATCAACAATTTGATCATATATTTTTAAGTCAAAAAGTCCTGTTCAACTGAATATGATTTGAGATGAACAGGGTACATAGTCAGATCTAGCTTCCTGTGGTAGTACACAGATTTTCAAGCAATTGTTTTTTCTTTTGCAAGATTTAACATGTAAAGAAACCAACTGCTATTCAGAAACAACTGGAAAAAGTCCATTTCAAAACCAGCACCTTAAACTGAGTGTGGTGGCACACACCTTTAATCCCAGCACTCGGGAGGTTGAGGTAGGAGGATTGCCATGAGTTTGAGACCATCCTAGGGCTACAAAGTTTTAGATCAGCCTGGGCTAGAACAAGACCCTACCTCTGAAAAACAAACAACAACAAAAAGCACCTTAAAGTAGCATTAAAGATGCTAAAAGGTTCCCAGAAAAGACCAGAGTTCCTCCATGTTCCTGTAGCACTCCTATTAGGGTCTCGCCTAAGTTATATCGGTCCTCTGCAAAGTGTAGACCCTGTGATGTCTTCACATCCAAAACTTTCCTTTGGGCTGGAGAGATTGCTTAGTGGTTAAGGCACTTGCCTATGAAGCCAAAGGACCCAGGTTCAATTCCCCAATTCCCATGTAAAGCCAGATGCACATGGCAGCATAGGCATCTGGAGCTTGTTTGTAGTGGCTAGAGGTCCTGGTGCACCCATTCTGTCTTGGCCTCTCCCTCTCTCTAATAAATAAAAATAAAATTTTTTTTTTAATTTCTTTTGGTGCCGGGCGTGATGGTGCACGCCTTTAATCCCAGCACTCTGGAGGTAGAGGTAGGAGGATTGCCATGAGTTCGAGGCCAGCATGAGACTACATAGTTAATTCCAGGTCAGCCTGAGCCAGAGTGAGACCCTGCCTCAAAAAAACAACAACAAAAAAATCTTTTGATGAAGTAAAACAAGGTGAACCAGTTCTCAGGGGAGCAAAGTACATTTATCCTACTTAGCCAAAATTAGATATGCATCCGAACGACACTGAGACCAACCAGGCAGAGTCCATCTTAATTCTACCCTTGAGCCTGGGTGCAGTATTCATACTTTAAAGCCAGAAGACAAACAAAAGAGGCCAATGAAGGAATAAAGGTAAACAGCTAGCAGTTTCAGCTATGGAAGAGTAATTGCATGCAGTGTGCCCACCTCCACCGGCACTGCTCTGGAGACCATGCAGGGAGTGAAGACGAGTAAGATACAGCCTGTTCATCTGGGGCCCATGACTGGGACCCATATACATACACACATACATATATATATATATGGTATATATATTAGTTTCTTTCTTGACAACTTCTATACTTACAGACTATAAACCATGATATTTCCCTCCCCCATTTTCCCCTTCCCAACTCCACTCTCCATCATATCCCCTCCCTCTCTCCCTTAGTCTCTCTTACAATGCAACTGTCCAGACAGAAATTGGCCTCGATATCCATGACCCGCAGTGTCTCACAAAACCTTCACAAGACCTTCATAATAAGAGAAAAAGACGATGACATAGAAATAAAAGTGATACACATATTAATACGTTGGAAACAAGACTGAACAGTGACAAGTGCGCCAGTGAGACTGGCTACACAGGGATAGCTAAGAATGGGCAAAGAGGAGGTGACATTCCAGTGGAAGCTTGAGGAACACTGCTTTGACAAAGCGGGGGGAGGGGTCATTCAGGGGCTATATGTGACCAAAGGAGCAGCTTGAGCAAAGACAAGGGAACTTGTCAAGGTCACGGGCTCAGAACACAGATGAGCAAGAGCCAAGGAGACAGGAGAGCATGGTGCAATAGGTTGCAAAGCCCGCCGTCCGCCCACCGTGCCATGCCTGGGCACCTCACAAAGGAAAACGAGCGAAGCTTCATTCTGCACGCAATGATGAGCCAGTAAAGGCTTCTGAGGACACAGATGTGATTAGATCTCTGATTTAAAAGACAACGTGTGGCAATTTGAGTTATGTTCTTCAAATCCATATTCCTCAGAGAAAATTTTGCAAAAAAAAAAAAATCTCTTATCAGGGCAATAACTCTCCTTGTCGCGGCTGCCCTGAATGCTCCATACCCTCGCTCTGTTCTAGAAGTCTCAGTGTGAGAACAAGTGCCATTTCTCCAAGCTGCTGCCTCCAACTGTCCATTCCGTATGGACTCTAGATGCCCTGTATGCTGTCACATCTGTCTCCCCAGCAACAAGAGGTAACATCAGGAGCCAGCCTGGAATGTCCCCCAAGGATCGGCCAAAAGCCCATGAAGAGCCACCCAACTTCTACTGACCCCATACCAGGTATGTCCACCCTATGGCCCACTGACCACATACATCCTGGAATAGCTGTGAATACAGCCCAAGACATTGGTGAGCGACATCATGCAGCTACGACCCAGGCTGGGCATTCCTGTGTGGAGGCTCGTGGCAACGACGTGCAGAAAGGATTGTGGTTATGGATGTGAATAGCGACCATGCTCCTCAAACGATTCATTTCAAGGTTGTCTTGTTCCAGAATGGCTCTGCACTCAGAGAATCATAGGATAAGGAGAGTTCAGTGTGTCTTTTTAAAAAAAATTATTGCCAGGTATCCCAGCAGAGGTAGGAGGATCACTGTGAGAGTTCAAAGCCACCCTGAGACTACATAATGAATTCCAAGTCATCCTGAGCTAGAGCAAGACCCTACCTCAAAAATACTATATCTATCTATCTGTGTATCTGTCTGTCTGTCTGTCTGTGGGTGGGTGTGGGTGTGTATTATTTATTGACACAGAGAGAGAGAGAGAGAGAATGGGTGCACCAGAGCCTTTGGTCACTGCAAATGAACTCCAGAAGTATGCACCACCTTGTGCATATGGCTGATGTGGGTTCTGGGGAATTGAACCTGGGTCTTCAGGCTTCACAGGCAAGTGCTTTAACCACTAAGCCATTTCTCCAGCCCCAGTGTATCTATTTCTATAGACATAAAAAATGAACTAGATTAAAAGTCCACCTGAGAAGAATATGTGAGCCAGCAAAGACAAGGTCAGGCTAGTCCATGCCACACCATCAACCACTAGCTTACATCAGTTACTGTCTTTGGATTCTGTCATTTTCTGACACAGCAATGTCGCCCATTGAGATTCCCTCCTGGGATGCTGGCCCCAGTTAACCCAGTGACTGATGTCTTTGAAGAAATACAAGATATGGGGAGAAAGGCACCCATGCCATGTGAAAGATATACCACACCTGTGTGCGTGGGTATACATGCTCACACTGCCACACACCTGTGTCCGTGGATATACATACTCACACTGCCACACACACACACACCACACCTGTGTGCGTGGGTATACATACCCACACTGCCACACACAAACACGCACCACACCTGTGTGCGTGGGTGTACATACCCACACTGCCACACACAAACACACACCACACCTGTGTGGGTGGGCATACATACCCACACTGCCACACACAAACACGCACCACACCTGTGTGGGTGGGCATACATACCCACACTGCCACACACAAACACGCACCACACCTGTGTGCGTGGGTGTACTGTGGTAGTTTGAATATATGTCCCCCAATATATTCAGTGCCACACACACACACCACACTGTGTGTGGTGATGGGTTTGAGATTCCATTGTAAAGATATGCAAATGTGTCTAGCCCTGAAGTGTGCTGTGTGACCTTTTGCTGTACACACTGTTTGGCCCTGTGGACAGGCGCCTTTATGGAACTTCCACTGTAAGTTTCAATAAATAATATCCCTTCCTCCATAATCTGTGCCCGGTCTGGAAGTTCATCTCAGCCCAACCCTTGTCTGCAACAGTAAAGTGGTACCAGGAGTGGGGTGAGATGAACCTGACACTGGATATTCCACACACAAACACAAGTTTTATGGACTATTCTGACACCTGTGCAGATAGTATTGAACTTCGTGGGTTGGCTACATACAGAGGACTTTGTTGGAACACTGACACACACAAGGTTAAATTTGTAATGGACTGAGTTGGCTAAAGATATCGGACTGAGATTTTAAGATTTTGAGTTGGAAAACCTGATACACTGACACACACACATTAGCAATCTTAAGAAGGTGGAAGGAAGGTGGCCAGACTTGTTTATAAAACAATGGACCTGAGGAAAGACTGTTAGAAATGCAAACTCTTTGGAAAGAGTTGACTGGAGAAGGAACCTGCTTTTCAAGGCTGCCACACAAATATGAAAATGCATGGAAAACACACACCACACCTGTGAGATGCGGCATGAGGCAGGGCATGAAGACCCTCAGGAATAGGCTGGAAGAGCCTTTTGGAAGATGGACTGTGGTTTGCATGGACACTGACAAAAGGCTACCATGGAGTGCACACCTGGAGGGGCAATTGGAAAACTGGAGACTGAGTGCGGGTGGAACGTGAGTATACATACACTGACACACACCTGTGTGTTAAAAATGTTTACTCTGTGCCTTTACATGTTGAAAGTACATTTTACACTCACACTTACACCTGAGTGCAATTTACAATGTGATAGTATATACATACCCACACTGCCACACACACACACACTGCAGAGATGTGTGAGTGTAAATTGTAAAGAGAAATGGTCTCCCTGAAGTGTGCTGTGTGACCTTTTGGCTGTAGTGGCCCTGTCTTGTCTTTTCTCTCAGTGGAAAGGCCGCAAGAACAGAGTACAATAAATAATATCCCTTCCTCCATAACTCATCCACACTGACTGATGAGTGACCCCTGGCTGCATGGAGAAGGTCGGCTGTTCTACCACCACCACAGACCCTTTCCACACGGGCCTCAGACCCCTTCCCAGAGCCTGGCTCCTCCCGCCCTCCCACAGCCAATCTTCCACACGGGCACAGGCGCTGAGTCCCTGTAAGAGGGCAGAGCAGGAGCTGGTAGACCTGTCCTCCACAGATGCCCCCCCATGCCATACCAGCTCCCCAAGACAGCAGTCAGCGCTCCTCTATCTCTCCCCCTTGTTGTTGTTTGTTTACTATTTTAATTGACAGATAAATTGTATTATTGCATGCAGCATATTTTGAAGCACATATTCCTTGTGGAAAGGCGAAATCAAGCTAATTAACATATGAATTACCTCATCGTTATGTCTACGGTGAGAACACTCAACACTCACTCTTTGCATTTTTAATACAATAGGCTGTTATTAATCACAGTAATCACATTATATGCTAGATCTCTTGAATTGAGCCCTCTTATCTAACTGAAATTTTACGTCCTTAGGCCAAATCTCCACAATCTGGTGGCTCCCACTCTGCTCTCTACTTCTAAGGGTCAACATGGGTAGATTTCACATGTCAGTCAGAAAAACTGGGCAGGAGTCGTCTTTCCGTGCCGGGTGCCTCTCACTTAACATACACAATTTTGTTTAACTGTTAAAAGAAAAAGAGGGCTGGGGAGATGGCTGCGTGGGCATGAGGACTCCAGTCCAGATCCCCAGCACCCACATAAATGACAAGCAAGCTATACTGCCAGCACTTGGGAGGCAGAGGCCAGGGCAAGCTGGCTGGCTACACTAGCCAAGCTGGTGAGTTCTGGGTTGACCGTGAGAGACCCTGTCTCAGTACAGAAGGTGGAGAACAACCAAGGATGACACCCAACATCAACCTCTGGCCTCCACACACGTGCGCACATATGCGCGTGCACGTTCACGTATGCGCTTGCACACATAAACACACGCATGCACATCACACACAGACACATGCATGAAATGACAGTCCTGGGGATGGACCCAAGCATGGACAAGGCTCTATGTGGGATTGGCAGCAGGAGTTGGGGAGTCCTGTCCTTTATCTCTTTCCTTTCTCTTTTTTTAAAAATGCTTTTTATTTTTATTTATTTATTTGAGAGAGAGAGAAAGAGAAGAAGAAGAGAGAGAGAGAGAGAATGGGCGCTCAGGGCCTCCAGCCACTGCAAATGAACTCCAGACGCATGCACTCCCTTGTGTATCTGGCTTACGTGGGTCCTGGGGAACTTGTTGAACCTGGTCCTTTGCCTTTGCAGGCAAACACCTTCATGGCTAAGCCATCTCTCCAGCCCATCTTTCCTCTCTCTTGACGCTCCTCTTTAAGTGTGACGGCATGCTCCTAGGAATGGCTAGCACTTTGGAGAGTGTTATCACATCTTCATGAATATCCAAACCCTCCCTCAGGGAAGGAGATGTGGAAGCCCAAACTGGGCAGATTTCGTGTGTGTGTGTGTGTGTGTGTGTGTGTGTGTGTGTGTACGCCATGGAGCACATGGACAGACCAGAGGACAACTTGCAGGCCTTTCCACCTTGGGAGAGGCAGGCTTTCTCTTGGAGCATCTTTGGCTCCTTTTGTTGTTCTCAGCTGTGCTCACGCACCAAGAGCTTCAGAGCACATGGGTCCATCGCTTGTCTCCACCTCCCAACTTGCCGGGATTGCCAAAACCTCCCGCAGCTTCTGTCCTTTCGCATGGGATCTGGGGATCAATCCGGGTACTCAAGCTTTGACTGGTGGGCACTTCATCTACTGTGCCATCTCTCCAGCCCAAATAAGGCAAATTTCAAATACTCAGAAGTGTTTCCAAAGTCTCGGATAGTTATGTCCGTGTGGAAGCTTCTAGCTACATCTAACTAGTTAATTTTAAATCAGTTCAAGTTTTCAAGTCTCACTGGTCACATGTGGCCACTGGCTATGGTAGTAGACAGCAAAGACGTTGATCATTTCCGTCATGGGTCAGTACGGTCTCTAGGTCATTCCTAGAGGGAGTCAGGGTTAGTTTCACCTTAGATTAGGAATAAAAGGTAGCACTGTGATAAATTAAAAGAGCACTAATTAGGATTAATTCCAGGTTCAGCCTTACTAATACTGGCCTAATAATGGCTGCCCAGCCTGAAAACACAGCACTGAACTAGACAGGAGATACCTCAAGCTTTACCTCGTGGTAGAAAGAGGCAACTGGTTGCTACGGGAAGATAAGATCTCTGAATTCACGAAAGTTCAGTTCAAATATCAGCACAGTTCCTGAGGCCAAAGGTAAAGACGTCATCAGACATCTCGTGACCTATTCCTCAGCTGCGTAATGGAATCATACCAATCGAACAACGTATTTTGAGGTTGTTGCTTGTGGCAAAGTGCTAAACAAAAATTGAGCGTGTTACTCGGGTTAAAGCATGCAGAGTGCACCAAGTACCCTCACTTCCTCTCTCTTCCTCTTCTTTTCTTTTTTTTTTAAATATTTTATTTTTATTTATTTATTAATTTGAGAGAGAGAGAGAGAGATACAGAAATAGGCAGGTAGAGAGAGAGAGAGAGAGAGAGAGAGAGAGAGAATGGGCGTGCCAGGGCCTCTAGCCACTGCAAACGAACTCCAGATGCATGCGCCCCCTTATGCATCTGGCTTACGTGGGTCCTGGAGAATCAAGCCTCGAACCAGGATCCTTAGGCTTCAAAGGCAAACGTTTAACCACTAAGCCATCTCTCCAGCCTATCTCTTCCTCTTCTTTACCCCTTGGTGGCAATTCCATTCAGGAGCCCGGGACCTGGCACAGGCATGCTTTTCCTACACCACCTCTCTGCTCCTGCTCTTGTCCCTTCATCACAGTCTTTGTTTTTGTTTTGTTTTGGACCCTGTTTGACAAACCTAGATAATTCTTCTCCTCCTTCTCTCCTCTTCCTTTCCATCTTCTTCCTCCTCCTCTATTTTCTCCCCATCTTTCTACTGACGCACAACAAAATCACAAAGAGAAGAGCCAGTCTCCCATAAATTCCACTGGGTAGACGAGATGGCTCATTGGTTAAAGGTACTTGCTTGCAAAGCCCACAGGCCCAGGTTCAACTCCCCAGTACGCACACAAAGGCAGATGCACAAAGTTGCGTGTACACTGGCAATTCATTCGCAGTGACAAGAGGGTACTGCCATACCCGTTCACTCATTCTTTCTCTCTCTCTCTTCCTCTCACCTTTCAAATAAATAAATAAAAACACCTTAAATCCATCCTTGGGAATTTTCCTTGGCTTTGAGGGAGGACTGTTACAGAGACATCATTTATTGAAGTCCTGTTATATTCAAAACACTTTGTTTAGATGTGGGAATTGGCTTCTTTTTAGAAAGAAAAACAGAAAAAGAGAAAGAGAGAGAGAGAAAGAAAGAAAGAAAGAAAGAAAGAAAGAAAGAAAGAGACAAGGAAAGAAAGAAAGAAAGAAAGAAAGAAAGAAAGAAAGAAAGAAACAAAGAAAGAGACAATGAAAGAAAGAAAGAAAGAAAGAAAGAAAGAAAGAAAGAAAGAAAGAAAGAAAGGAAGGAAGGAAGGGAGGGAGGGAGGAAGGAAGGAAGGGAGGGAGGAAGAGAAAGGGGTGCTACCAACGAAGAGGAAGAAGGGAAGGAAGAGAAATAAAATATAGGCATTTAGAGAAGTTTTCAAATGACTCAGGGAGCTGGAAATGTGGCTCAATACTAGCAAGCTGGACTCTCAAGGGCAAGGCCCTGGATTCAATTCCTAGCAGCAGAGAGAATAAATAATGAAAATGGGGGTTCTTTAAAAGCATCTGCAAGTATAAGTACAGACCAAATCTAACAAATACTTGGGATCGAGTGTGATCCAGAAAAATAAGACAAGAATCTGGGGAGTCCTATTCCAGTTTCTCAAGAAATTTGAAGTCTGAGCCAGAGTCTGAAAGATTATTGATATGGTTTCTCAAGATGACAAGGAAGAAGGCTTTCCCAGCGGGCAATACCAACGTTCCAAGAGTGAATGGAGTTCAGACAGGTGAGTGGCCAATGATGGTGGGGAAGAGGACACGGAGGGGGTGGTTGCTAGGTTGAGTCCCAGGCAGGAGGGGGGTCAAGCAATAATTCGCGGGGAGTTTCCCTTTGCTAATAAGCAGTCGTGGAGAGCCACTGCAGATTCCTGAACAGAGAAAAACAGTGTTTAATACAGACAATTCCAGCAGCTGTGTAGAGGATGGAAGCAGGCTGGGAAACCAGCTAGAGTCAGGCATTACGTGAAGACCCACAGGAATGGAGATGAGCGTCTCGCAGGAGACCCCATGGAGGAAGAACTGGCAGAAGTCGGGGTAGACCGGAAGTGGGGGCTACCAGAGAGAAGGACCTGTGGGAACGGTGGCAATTGAAACAGAGAAGAGAGAGGACTGCTGGGTCCCTTTTCTCCCCATCCCTTTAACATTTTCCAGCATCAGCAGAAAGGGTCAAGGCAGCTTTTTCTACAAGCCACTGGAGGCATAATCAGAACGCTGGAAAATGTAGATTTCAGAGCCATCAGAATCATTTTGTAACTGAAACCATGTTAGAAAATGAGCCCTCTAAGGAGTTGAGACTAAGCAAAAACAGAAATGGGCACTTGAGAAAATGGTGTCTGCGTGTTGCCAAGAGGTACCGCCAGTTCCTCTTGCCACGACTGGCATTGGCTGTAGGGACATTCTTGGCTGTAGGGAAGTACCCTGGGCAGGGGAGGGTGCTTCACAGCATCTCTGGCCCTTTACCCACTAGTTGACCATACTCTATCTCACTCCTAGTGTGACAACCAAAAACTGACGAAATGGACCCCAGCTCCGAGGTACTGATGGGAAGATGATAATAACACCCATTTGTTGATCACCGACAATGTTCCAGGCACAGTTCTAAGTCCTCTACAGGCATTAATTTATCTAATTCTCAAAACATGTTGAAGTAGCTGTACTGTTATTATTCCTCATTATTCCCAACGGAGGAAACCAAGACTCAGAGGTTATGTAATTTTTTTCAAAGTTCCAAGAACTAGGAATTGGCAATGCCAGGCGCTTTGTACACATGGTTCGTGCTTGCATCCAAAATACTCTACTGCTTTTTCATGGGAATTAGGGATCACATTAATACACACACACACACACACACACACACACATATATATATATATATACATACAGATTTTATATAATCCTCTGCAGGTTGGGCAAGAGGACCTTAGGGGATATACAAGATCCCAGAAGCATCAAACCTGAGGCACTGGGACAACATAGGTCCTGCACAAGAAACAGGGACCTCAGATCTAGAAAATGAGAATGAATTGCAGGGTATCAATAAAACTGTAGGGTGACTGTGCTGAAAAAAAAAAAAGCCATGAAATGATGGGGTTTCATGATGCCCAGAAAGGTGAGGAGCATGGTGTGAGGTGACAAAACTTACAAAGCAAACGCGGATCGGTCTAAAACAAAGGTTTCGGCTGTGAAACTTCCAGCAAACAGAAGACAGACGCGCGTGTCTGTGTGACGAGAGTGCAACACGTACAGGAGGATGTTGACTTTGCTCCGCCAGGTGGGATAAGAGTGAATACTGCAGACACACTGCCTCACAGAGATGGCTGTTCAAGCAAAGCACGGGGGAACCCCACGCTCGGGAGGAAAAGAAGCAAGGAGAGGTCACGAGAATGGGTCAAAGGTCAGTGACCTGGGAAGCAGGGGAAGGAAAGGGAATATGATGAAGAAGGAGTAGCCGGTCTTAGGGGAGGAGACAAGGCATTAGAATTTCGGGAAAGGTCATTGCTGGAAATCTGGACGGAGGTGAAGCATCAGTGAAGAGAGGGACATGGACATGCCTTTGCCAATAGCTGGTTGGTGTGTGATGGAACTGTGCAAGAATCTGTGAATTCAACACATTGAAATGGTCCTTTCATGTCTGTTTGGAAAGAGAGCAGAAAACAGATTGAGGGACAACAGTGTTGAGCATTTTAACTGAATAACTAAATTAGCAACTCTATTCTATTGAGATTAGACAAAGTTCTTTCCCTCTGGGCAAGCTGGGCAATCCATTTAGGATGAAAAATCTAAGAAGAGCTATTTCCCCAGCATGAGGAGCTTGTGCATAAAATCACAGGGCTGAGAGCATTTATTGAATCAATCCACATAATTTTCTGGAAAAAAATTTTTTCTAGAAACCACAGTCCAGTGGAATGGAATACAAGAGTGGCCACAGGTTTTAAGAAGTCGGGACCGTCTTTCTCCCTCATCGTGGACGGGGCAGGCAGCATGGAGCAAGATGGCACCTGGCCCATGAACACAGACAAAGGCGCAGGTGGACAGCCAGCAGAGAATGGCCGCCAGAGCCCTTGGCAACTCTGGGTGGGCTCAAGAAACACCTGGGCTACAACTCAAACATGCTGGTCCATGTGGATCAGAACGTTCCAAAAGATCTCATATCGGGCAGAGAAAGGGCTTCACATTCATATCCTCTCTCTCTCTCTTACACACACACACACACACTCACACACGCACGTGCACGGAGCTGGCTCTCTCACAGAGAGCAGCAGGGAGCTCGACTTCATTTGGCAGCGACTTCGCCCTCCAGCTGCATCTGGGCTTGAGCCCAACAGTACCACGGCCGGAGGCGCAGTGGAGGCTCTGCTCGCCTCCACACCCACCTCCATTCCACCCCTGGCTTCCTATATCAAGAGAGATCAGCACCCACTCCCTTAAACACCATCCCTCCTTCCGTGGAAACAGAGAGATTTCTAAAGACCAATATTCCCACCAGCTTGCACTTATCACACCCAGACTGCAGCAAAACCACATTCATTTTGTGTGGAATTAACCCTGAACTACCTACGTGCCTAGTAAGCTCCCTGGTTACAGAAGAAAACTAAAAACAAGGAAACATTGAAAAATTGATTGAACATTTACCGTTTGAATGCTTGACATTCTGTGAACGCATCATGTTTTAAGCCTTTTCCCAAAATGTCTGTTTGCCACCATTTACAGGCAGAAGTAAGACAAAGAAATGGACAGTAAATATCTGCTCGGCTGAGGACTGCATCTTTCCAGCGATTGTACCACCCAAGCAAGCCCAAGAGGCACAGGCGGGCTGGCTGACCTCCACAGAGAGGTCACACAAACTCCCAGAGCCCAGAATGAACTTCCCAGGGTGGCAGAGCAGCTGTCGCGTTCTAACTCTCCTCCAGAAGTGTGCCAATACTGTTGCTGAGTGCTCCCGGGCTGGGCTAGGAAGGAGCATGGGGAAGCGGGCACGGCCCCTCCTTGGGGAATACTGCCTGCTGGGCATTCTATCCACATGGGTCTCCTCCAGATGTCTAGAAAGAGGACAGCTCACTCTTCCTCCATCCTTTTTGCCTCACCCTCTCTCTTCCTTTTATTCCTGTCCCTGCTTTTTTTTCCCACCTTGTCACACAAAAGGGAAGAAAAGCAAAGAAGTTGATTGATTGGAGTTAATATCTGGAAAGAGTGCAGTTTTAATCTCCCTCTCTCTCTCTTTCTCTCTCTCCCTTTTAACTTGTCTTTCCTTGCTCCTGCCACTCCATCTAATAACTCAAAACACTCAGCCTCCAAATCTCTCTGCATAGCCTCACTAGACAGATCATTTTGGGACCCATCTGAGATACTCCCCGAATTCCTGAGCTCACCCCAGGTACTAAAATTCACTAGATAGTTTTGCTATCTCCCTCATCAGCAGGGACACACATACCCAGGCTCTGCTCGTCTCCTCTTTGTGGGAGCCACAATGAAGATCCTTAAGGGGCAGACTGGAGAAGCATTTATGTGGGAGGCAAAAAGCTACCACCGGGCTGAAGAGATGGCATAGCAGTTTAGGCGCTTGCCTGCAAAGCCCAAGGACCCGTGTTCGACTCTCCAGGTCCCACGTAAGCTGGACACACAAGCGCAAGTGCACACATGCCCAGTAGGTGGCGCAAGTGTCTGGAGTTCGATTGTGGTGGCTGAGCCCTGATGCACCAATTCTCTCTCTCATAAAAAAAACTGCAACAAAAAAAGAAGCTACCATCATCTTCAGTCGTGTGATGAGGACTCTCTTGTCCTCCTCTCGCCTCCACCTGACCCACATCACATGGGAGAGGAGGAGCTCAATGCTGGACAGTGGAGCGTCAATCACTCGGTAACCAATGTCAGACTGAGGATTCTGAATTCAAATCTCTCTGATGTCGAAGACCTGCTCCTGATTCCCAGAAGCAGCGTCTCTGAGGAATGGTGATGGGGAGGGAGCATCAATCATGCCTTCATACTCCAGCTATCTAAATATCTAGGTTTACTCCGTGTCAATACCACATCAGTTGGAGCCTAGAAGTCCTGAGGATCCAGGGACGAGCCATCCTAGAAAGGTACAGCCTATCCCAGCAGCAGAAAAATCACAGTGTCACCCACTCTAAGGAGGCAAAGAAGCCAAAAAGATTCCCTCCATTACGTATCAACTTTGGGGAGAGGAAGAAGACTCTGGGCTCAAAACTGTGATAAGAATTTGTTCTCAGATAAGAATCATGAAGTCTGTGAGGGTACACACCAACGAGTGAAGAGAATAAAGAAAGCTAATAATTTTTGTTTGTTTGTTTGTTTGTTTATATAGTCTCAGGCTGGCCTTGAACTCACAGCAATCCTCCTACCTTTCCCTCCCAAGTGTTAGGCTTGAACTACTGTGCCACCACACCTGGCTAGAGTCTTTTTATTTATTTATTTTTATTTTTTATTTTGGTTTTTCGAGGTAGGGTGTCATTCTGGTCCAGGGTGACCTGGAATTAACTATGTAGTCTCAGGGTGGCCTCGAACTCACGGCGATCCTCCTACCTCTGCCTCCCAAGTGCTGGGATTAAAGGCGTGCGCCACCACGCCCGGCTTTTCTTTTTGTTTTCTGAGGTAGGGTTTTACTCTAGCTCATGCTGACCTGGAATTCACTACATAGTCTCAGGCTGGTCTCAAACTCACAGCTGTCCTTCTACCTCGGCCTCCCAAGTGCTGGGATTAAAGGCGTGCACCACCATGCCTGTCAAATAGGTCTTTATTCCCGTATTATTTGAAATGCATTCACTCCTCCAAAAAAATCCTTCTTTCCCCTCCCATCATGTCTTTGTCCAGTAGTCAGTGCTTGGGCCAGACGTTTGTCATCTGGTCTATACCACCTTAAAGACACCTTTAGTGGGGCTGGAAAGATGACGCCATGGATGAAGAACTTCCCACGTAAGCATGAGGACCTGAGTTTGGCTCCCCAAACCTGGTGCCAAAGCTAGAAGCTGTGGCTGGCTTTTCTGAAATCCCAGCACGTCTACAGCCAGATGGGAAGCACAGCCAGGAACATTTCCTGGAAGCTCACAAACCACCTAGTCTGGCACGTGGACAGTGAACAAGAGACACCAGCCTCAAGCAAGCGGAAAGGTGAGGATGGCTGCCGGAAGTTGTCCTCTGACCCACGTGCACACCATCACTCCCTCCACCCGCATTGACATCTGGGAACAAACCTGCGCACACACACACAGACACCTTTAGGAGCTGGGGCAAAGGTTGAGTGGGTGAGTGCTTCCTGTGCATGCTTGAGGGCCTGCATTCAAGTCCCAGCACAGGTAAAAAGCCGAGTGTGGCTGTGCTGAGGACAACGGAAATGAGAGGTTCCCTGAGGCTCACTGATCAGCCAGGCTAGCCGAAAACCAGCCAGCTCCAGGGTCAGTGAGAGACCTGTTTCAAGACAATGAGGAGGAAGAGCCAATGTCCTCCTCTGGTTCTGCATGCATGTGCGCAGGGCTCACACATTTACACACACACACATGCACATGCATACACCACATGCCAAAAAAAAAAAAAAAAAGACATCTTCAATTGTACCTCCTTCTCTAGACCTCCAAATCTCAGACCCTAGTCTGTCAGATCTTGAAAGTTCCACATTAAGCCTGCCCCACCCCCAGCAAAAGACCCTGTCCTTGGCTCAGAACCTTCATAGACATTCTACAAACGAATCCTGAAAGAAGGGAGTGAGGGTCCCAAGAAACACTGGCTCCCAATGTCCCGTTTTCTATATATAAGAGTAGGGGAGGACCTTCTAGTGTGTGCTGGGGGCGCATGGTCTGAACCAGACTGTGTGTGTGTGTGTTGTATGCACATGCACGTGTCCTTGCAGTGCACCATGCACTCACCTGTGGTGGGATGTGCTTGCCTGCAGTGGCCATAGCAGAACATCAGGTGCCCCACTCCATTACTCTGTACCCACTCTTTTTTTTTCTTTACCAGTTATGTACATACTCAGTGTGTAAACAGCACATGTTGGTACCATCCTTAGCCTCATCCCTGTCCTCCCCACTCTGAAGGGACCCTCCTGGTTGGGGATGTCATTTATCCCCACTGGGGATTGTGGGGCATGCGTTGTGGGGGTAGCCATCAGTTACGGGGAAGAGGCAATGTCTCTGTGCATAATGACCCAACTTGTGGTTCTAACAATCTTTCCACCCCTCTTTCCACAAATTTCCCTGAGCCACGTTGGGTTCATTTTAGGTCTACTTCAGTGATGAGGTCTTGGGAGCCTCTGTGTCTCTGGATCTCTGGTTTGGTAGGTGTTGAGTGTTCTCTGTGTCTATCTCCTTCGCCCTTGTGCTGATACCAGGTTCACCAGTAAAGCAGCGCTCTTGCTCATTTCCCCCATTACTCCATGGTTTCAGCTGGGGCCAGGGTGAGGTGCGATGGGCTGACTCTCTCCTCAGGTTCTGCGTTCATCTGAAGAAGTCTCTCTACCCATTCTTATTTGAGCCAGAATCTCTTACCGATCCCAGAGTTGGCAGCTTTTTTAGTGAGCTCTGGTGATTCTCAGATCTCTGCCCCCTCATGGAACTGGGCGAGCAGATGTCCGTGGCCATGCCCAGCTGTTTATGTAGGTCCTGGGATTTGAACTCAAGCAGTCTCTCGGGCCTCCTCAGGCCATCATGCTTGCCCAGGAAGTGCTCTTTCCTTGCTGAGCCATCTCTCTAACCCCGGAACCACACTTATCTGTGAATCATGGATGACTTTAAAGACCCAAGTCTCCTAATGGTGCATAGACTTTTTGAAGTCTGGCTTATAAATTGATCTCTTTTTTTCTGAGAGGAGGACACACAGCTTTCATATTAGAATCTGTTGATAAAGAGGACACGTGGGTAAAGGTAGAAATGAGAGACTGCAAGTGATCGCAGAATGGCCCAGATGGCGCACGCCTTTAATTCAGCACTCGGGAGGCAGAGGTAGGAGGATCACCATGAGTTCGAGGCCACCCCGAGACTACAGAGTGAATTCCAGGTCAGCCTGGGCTAGAGCAAGACCCTTCCTCAAAAAACCAGAAAGAAAGAAAGAAAGAAAGAAGGGAGGGAGGGAGGGAGGAAGGAAAGAGGGAGGGAGGGAGGGGAGGAAGGAAGGAAGGAAGGAAGGAAGGAAGGAAGGAAGGAAGGAAGGAAGGAAGGGAGGGAGGGAGGGAGGGAGGGAGGGGAGAAAGAAAGAGAGAAGAAAGGGAAAGAAAAGAAAAAATAGGGCTGAAGAGATGGCCCAGTGGTTAAGGCGCTTGTCTGCAAAGCCTAACCACCCAGGTTCAATTCCCAGTACCCATGTAAATATGGATACACAAAAGTGGTACATGCTTCTATAGTTCGTTTGCAGCGGCTAGAGGCCTGGTGCACCCATTCTCATTCATATTCTCTCTCCCTCTCTCTCTGTCTGTCTCTCCTATCTCTATTCTCGCAAATAAATAAATAAATAAATAAATAAATAAATAAATAAATAAATAAGGGGCTGAAGAGATGGCTTAGCATTTAAGGCGCTTGCCTGTGAAGCCTAAGGACCCATTTTTGATTCTCCAGATCCCACGTAAGCCAGACACACAAAGGTGAGGCAAGCATTAGGTCACACATGCCCACTAGGTGGCGCAAGCATCTGGAGTTCAATTGCAGTGGCTGAGATCCTGGCATGCCAATTCTCTATCTATCTATCGATCACTGTCTCTGTCTGTCTCACTCTCTCTAAAATAAAAATAAATAACACCATTTTTTAAATAATCCAATTATATGCCATTGTTGGGGCTGGGGCAATAGCTCAGTCAGTAAGTGTTTGCTGCACAAAGATGAGGACCTAAGTTCAGATTAGCAAACCCATATGAATGCTGGGAATGATGCATCTGTAATCTTGCACTCAAGGGTGGAAACTTGGGCCACGCTGGTTGGCTAGCTATCTAGCCAAATTAGTGAGTTTTGGGTTCAATGAATAAGGTAGAAGGGTTAATCTCTGACCTCCTCATGTGTTCACACATGAACACACATGCAAACATACACACATACATGCACATCACACACATACACATACAAAAAAATTGAAGTATTTTGTTGGCCACTATGCCCCAGTCTGATTAAGTTGTTGGTAACTGACCACCTGGTACAATCTTTTTTCCACCTGCTTATGAGTTTGTAATTTCCAGCAACCATCTCTTCTGAAAAATTATTAACTGACCCTCAGGTTTCTTTCCTGCCTCTATAATACTTTCAAACAGCAGCCTTTGGCAGCTACAGTGACCATTTCTTTGTTAAAGACATTTTAGAATCTGTCATTGAGACTTAAAGCTCATTACTATTTTCTCCATAATGAATGTTTCAAAATCCTCTCTCATCTTAAAATGGTTTCATGTTCCCTAATTTGCATTAGAAGCCAATCTCTCTCTCTCTCTCTCTCTCTCTCTCTCACACACACACACACACACACACACACACAATTGTATGTCAGCAACCAGTTCCCAATTATATTTCCAAGAAATTAAGCTGGGCGTGTTGGTGCACACCTTTAATCCCAGCACTCAGGAGGCAGAGGTAGGAGGATCACCATGAGTTCAAGGTCATCCTGAGACGACATAGTGAATTCCTGATCAGCCTGAGATACAGTGAGACCCTATCTCAAAAAACCAAAAAAAGGAAAAAAAAAGGAAGAAAGAGAGAGAGAGAGGAAGGAAGGAAGGAAGGAAGGAAGGAAGGAAGGAAGGAAGGAAGGAAGGAGGGAGGGAGGGAGGGAAAGAAGGAAGGAGGGAAGGAAGAAGGAAGGAAGGAAGAAAGAGAAGTTAAACATAGTACACCTCGTGACTAGAGAGATGGCTCAGCAATTAAAGATGCTTGTGTGCAAAGCCTGATGTCTTAGGTTCAATTCCCCAGTACCTACATAAAGCCAGATAAAAAAAGAGGCACAAGTGTCTGGAGTTTGATTGCAATGGCAGGAATCCCTGGAGTGTCCATTCTCATTCTCTCTCTCTCTCTCTCTCTCTCTCTCTCTCTCTCTCAAAATGAATAAATAAATATTTACAAAAAGACAGTATGTTTCTAGCCCTTGTGGAGATAGCTTTTACTCCTCTGCCTTTATTTAGTTGATGATATAATGAACTTTATTATTTCCTAGTCATCTTTACTGAATATAAAAAGTACATTTCATGTTGTGGAAATTTTGGAAAATAATAATAATAATTTTCTTGTTCCTAAATCTTAACATCTTTTGCATTGCTCCCCCCCTTTCCAGGTGCCACAACCTTTACACATTCTAAACCTACCCACGGACCTGCTTTCTGTTGAAGAGTAAGCTCTTTGTTCACCTGAGGGTAGATCCTCTGAGCTTGGTTGTCTAAGGCTGCAAGCTGCACCCCTAAATTACTGCAAGGTATGGGTGATCAGAAAAAGTCATGACCTGAGATTCAGAAGCACTAGGAATGAATTCCAGATCTTTCCCCTTCTTGACTATTTAGCCATGAGCAAACCTCAGTTTACTCATCTATAAAATGGGGGTGACCATCATATCCACAGTGTGTAGAAAAGATTTGTCAAAAGTTTCTTGAGGGCTGGAGAGATGGCTTAGTGGTTAAGGTGCTTGATGCGAAGCGTAAGGACCCATGTTCGACTCTCCAGGTCCCACATAAGCCAGATGCACAAAGGTGAGGCAAGCACCAGGTCGCACATGCCCACTAGGTGGCGCAAGCATCTGAAGTTCTATTGCAGTGGCTGAGGCCTTGGCACACGAATTCTCTCTCTCTCTTTCTCTCTCTCTTTCTCTCTCTCCCTCAGTCTTGCTAAAATAATAATAATAATAATTTTTTAAAAACTCTTGAGCAGCCACAGGCATATGAGCAATCTAAGTGATGTTACTGTTACTTCCGGTTGGGTTCATCATTAAGACTGCTCTTTTACTGAAAACCTTCCTTTCTCAAATTTTGTTTGTTTTCATCTTTCTTTACAATTTTTCATTTTTATCTTATGTCGGGTCAGTTTGTAGTGATTTGACCTACAGCTCCCTGCAGTCTTTATTTTTTTGAATATTTTATTTGCTTATTTATTTAAGAGAGAGAGAAAGAAAAAGAAAGAAGAGAGAGAGAGAGAGAGAATGGGCACACCAGGGCCTCCAGCCACTGCAAACAAACTCCAGACTCATGCGCCACCTTGTGCATCTGGCTTACGTGGGTCCTGGGGAAATGAACCTGTGTCCTTGGGCTTTGCAGGTAAGCACCTTAACAGCTAAGCCATTTCTCCAGTCTTTAAATCCTCAATGTATTGGTCCCTGTTTGTCCATATCATCTGTATATTTCTGTAGTAAGAAAATGTTCTCTAACTATTCCAACCCATTTCATTCATGACCATGTTTTCTTCTCTTGCCAGGTATGACTTTATGAAACACTTCAAGAAGCCAACATTAGACTTGACCCAGAGAGTCCATCATTCAGTAATAACTGTCGGGTCCATATGCAGTATGTTTAGCATCACTTCTCCACCAACCCAAACTGGCTCTAATTAGAGATGCTACGGGTGATGGGCAGGGTCAGTCATAGTAACTGACGCTTACAGAAGACTTACTCTGTAACAAATAGTGTTTGGAGTGAAATAACCAGAATTATAGATAAGGCAGAATGAATCTGGGATCACAGAGATTGAAAATATTCTCCCAACAGAAGAATAAGGACCAAAGCTTTATAAAGCCTTTATCAATTCAGCCTGACTCCTCAATTCTTGCTCTCAATTTCCATTTTCTGCACTTACAGAAAGAAAGGAGAGAGACCTGGAGGGATGGCTCAGTGGTTAAGGCGCTTGCCTGCAAAGTCTACTGGCCCAGGTTCGATTCCCCAGGACCCATGTGAAGCCAGATGCACATGGTGGTACATGCATCTGGAGTTCGTTTGCAGTGACTAGAGGCCTTGGTGCTCCCATTCTCATATTTTTTTCTCTCTCTCTCCCTCTCCTTACAAATAAATAAACAATTTTTTTCTTTAAAAAAAAAAAAAAGGACAGAAGGGGGCAGTAACTATGAAAACTTAAGAAACCCAAAGATGACAGCAGGCACCTAAGAAGGACACACGCTAGGGGGCTTGGGGAAATGGCTCAGCAGGCTGCACAAATATGAGGGCCTGGGTTCAGATTCTCATCACCACAGAAAAGTTGGGCACAGCAGCACACATCTGTGTTCCCAGAACTAGCCACGCAGAGCCTGGGCTTGCTGGATACCTAGACTAGCTGAATTGGGGGCTTTAAGTTCAATGGGAGACCTTGTCTCAAAAGAAAAACAAAATGGAGGCCAGGGAGATGGCTCAGTAGATAAGGCACTTGCTGGCAAAGCCTAAGGACCCAGGTTCAATTCCCCAGGACCCACATGAAGCCAAATACACCAAGTGGCACATGCTTCTGGAGTTTGTTTGCAGTGGCTGGAGACCCTGGTGTGCCCTTTCTCTCTCTCTCTCTCTCTTTCTCTCTCACCCCCTCTCTCTCCCCCTCTCTCTTCTAGCTCTTTCTGCTTGCCAATAAATAAATATAAGAATATTTTATAATGAAATAATGAAATGGAGGGCTGGAGAAATGGCTTAGTGGGTAAGGTGCTTGCCTGCAAAGCCTAAGGACTCATGTTTGACTCTCCAGATCCCTTGTAAGCCAGACACAAAAGGTGACCCAAGCACACACAGTCACATATGTGCACAAGGGGGCACATGTGTCTGGAGTTCAATTGCAGCGGCTAGAGGCCCTGGTGTGCCAATTCTCTCTCTCTCTCTCTCTCTCTCTCTCTCTCTCTCTCTCTCTCTCATAACAAAAGGCCAGTCTGTTGAGCTTGCCTCAAAAAATTTAAATTAACTTAAATTAAATTAAATTAAGTGGACAGAGATGCAATACACTGCACCCTTTGCATGTCTCAACAATAAAAAATACTGTTTTGATGTAAATATTATATAGACTTGTAAATACATTCCTCTGGGTTTTAGGAAGACTGTTCTGGGCCTGTCCTAGAAGTAATGAATGCACTCAGAATGATGGCCGCAGATCTACAAATCCTGACCTAACCACTTTCTAAATGCTACAGTGTGCGTTCTCATGCTCCAACTCGCCTGCTTCTGGGGAGCTGAGCACATGATATGCTCCTCCTGTATTTCTGACAGCAAAGTCACCCATAAAACAGTCACCTCAGAGCTATGGAGGCCAAGAGCATCGGCCACACTCCTGGGATCCATTCCTGGCTCTGCCACTTGTGCTATTCAAGCTTTTAACTTCTTCATGTCTACATATCCTTATCTGTTAAAAAAAAAAAAAAAGTAGTTGATCATTTCACATCCCTCTAAGGAAGGTGAGAAGGGTTAAGTTCGAATGATCTACACCAAGCCCTGGGCACTGGGTCTGTAAGTCTTCACACACATCAACAGCATTTGGTAAATGTGCCCAGTGTGCCAGCAGCTGTGTAGGCACACACAGGAACCTGGGGCCCATGCTGGTTCTGTCCTTCCGAAGTTCAGAATGAATGGGATGGAGTCAGAACCCACACCGGCGTGGACACTGCAGAACAGGAAGGGCACAGGGATTCCAGCTTACTTAGGGCCACCGAGAAGCCCACGAACAGAGTCATTGAGGCAGATCATGAAGATGGATTAGGCAGGAGCCACAGGAGGGACAGTAGGAGGACAATGCAAACACAGTGACAAGCCTAGGGGGTGGCACTGCCTCCCGCTTTACCCTTCCCCTCAGCTCTGCCTCCAGTACCATCTCTGTTCTACTTGGATCATGTAAAGATGAAAGATAAGCCCGGAAAAAAATAGTTCCATCCATAAAGCTAGAAAGATTAGTCTTGCTGTCTTTTCTGACAGGTATTTATCTAGTTTTCTAGATAAATACTATGAGAGAGAACCCGAGGAAGAGACGCAGACGAAAGATTAACAAAAGCTCAGGTTCCAGTGCCTGGGCTGTTCCACGGTGAAAATACCAGTAGCTACTTCTCCAAGGCCGACCCGTCTTCCCCACTAACTATCCCCTGATCTCTTGTCCCACTGCGAGTGGGTGTTCCACACCAAAGGCACTGAAAACCCACAGCAGGACAGAGGTATTAATGATGATATTAGATGTGTCTATATTAAACCTACAGTCTCAAGGGATTTTCCACATTTTTCTCATCTGATCTGCAGCACAACTCTTTACCCTAAAGATACCAAGGAAGCACATTTTCAAACAGGTTGGGAAATTTTCCAAAATCACACAAATCAGCTGGGAAAGAGATTGAGTAAGATCTTTTCTCCTGACCCTGGGCCAGTGCCCCTTCCTGCAAAAGACTAAAAAGTCATTTTGAGATATACACGTGATAAAGCAAAGAGCCAAAACTGTGTGTGTGGTACCACACCTTCTCCCTTTCCTAAGGGAAAAATGCAATCATTGGGAATTGAACTTTGTATTGCAAGCTTATTTTATAATAACAGTATATTATTTTATAATAACAGTCCTGCAAAGTAACAGTTGATACAGATATTTGAAACAAAACTAGCACCCTTGTGTTCTTTTCAGAAAGTTGCTTTGAACCATAATAATGTTTCCCATTGATGGTGAAACCCATCGTCAGAGTGACAACCAATCCTGACTGTCATTCTATGGTCCTAAGCAGTAGTCCCACCCATGCAGCATAGTAGTTTGACAGGAGTTTCAGAAAGATGGAGAGATGGCATAGCGATTAAGGTTCAATTCCCCAGGACCCACATAAGCCACATGCACAAGGTGGTGCATGTGTCTGGAGTTCATTTGCAGTGGCTAGAGGCTGTGGCACACCCATTCTCTCTCGCTCCTAAATAAATAAATAAATAAAATATTAATTTAAAAAAAGATACAAGGCTGTGGAAATGGCCCCGTCAGTAAAATCCTTGCTGTATAAAACTCTGGAGCCACGAAAAATATGGACATGGTGGCATATGCTAACATTGACCTCTGGCCTCTATGTACACACAACAACACACGCACACACACACTTGTCCCCACAAGCATACAAACATGCACACCACACATATGCACAAGGAAGGACAGAGAGATACAAGAATGTATTCTTATCTGTGATTAATGTCTACGATTAAATGAGCAGAGAGGAGATTGCTTTATCCTAGAGGAATTTCACTATCCCGGTGCAGAGTAGAGTACATGCAGGAGAGATGGCTTAGTGGTGAAGGTGCTTGCCTGCAAAGCCAAAGGACCTAGGTTCAATTCCTCAGGACTATGTAAGCCAGATGTGCAGAGCAGAGTATATTTACAGCCTAGAAGACTTCGAAGAAACTTCACAACCCCTCACTACAAGTAAAAGAAGGGGCCTCTGGCGCCGTGAATGTCTCACCTCTCATCCTCATTGAATTAAATTAAGGTCCAGAAAGTGGCGATTTTGTGGGAATCTATGTTTCTACTTCAAAACAACTTTGCCTTTTGCCAAAAGCAAACCCCAAAGAAGAAGAATCTACAAGGAAGTCAGTTCAGCTGAGATTTCTGAGTCCATAGTATTAATGAGTCTCTCTACACACAACTTAAACCTGTCCCCGTTCTTACACAGCAGCCCGCTGCCCGTGATTGAAAGAGCCAGAGGTTAGAATTGGAAGATACCACACCGCATGGAAGGCTGCCTTGCAGCCTACAGTTGTGCATCCTTAAATTCTCTAATCCTCGCTCTGTTAATCTAAGAAATAACGTCAGCCTCATGGTGAGGCTTAAGTGAGATAATGCAGGCAAAACATAACCAAGAATATAATGGTGGAACCACAAGTGTCTCCCGGCAACTCACAGCCCCCTTTGCATGGAACGTTGTCGCAAGGAAAGAGAAGGCAAGTCCCTTGTATGGAACTGTTACATTTAGGTAGACAGAAAAATAATCTTAGCATTTTCAATCCTTCATTTAGCTAAAAACAATCTATAATTTCTGGCTACGCCATTCCGGGACCTTCTCGGTTGCTTTCTTCTTATTTCTATATCAGTTGCAGAAATGCAAGATTTGTTAATAAAACTGATTCCTTGCTATGGTTACTGAAATCTCATTCCTAGGTTTCAGTGTGAACCTTGAATTTCATCTTGAAATCAAAGCATCTCTGTAAACAGGTACAAAATCAAAAGGAAGGGTTAGAAAGTTGAGTAATGATGGTCCCATTTATTCCAAAATACCCAAGAACAGAGGAGGGGATTGGAGGGTGTAATTAGATGAAAACCCCTCAAAGGATCTGTCCCCAAAAGCCATCATAGGAAGAATGTTCCAAACAGAAAAGAAGTGTGTGACGAACATCAGAAGAGAGCTTAGTTCTAGCTGGATGGGGACTTGTCTACCAGAAGAACCTTGAAGAAGGAAGTGTGTTTACATGGAGTTTGAGGGGATGGGAGAAAACTAGAGATAGTATTTCAAACAAATGTCCAAATACCAGACAAAGAAGTAAAGCACTAAATTGAGAATATTTTCACCCTATCAGCTGGAATCTGGACCTACACACTTTCACACACTCAATTCTAGCCAAAGCAGCAAGAGATGATTAAAAAGCAAAGAAACATAGGCATAACAGGTCAAGCCATGTCTGTACCTTCAATGCACACCCATTCCCATCATTGTCTTTATCAACTTTTCTGTATGCTGACCATGTGCACAGAACCCTTTCCTGGGTTCTGAGGACATGTGTGACATAAAGGACAAACTCTGTCCTCATAGGGAAAAAAAAAGGATAAATTAGCAATATACAAAAATAATCTCGGGCTGCAGAGATGGCTTAACAGTCAAGGCACTTGCCTGTGAAGCCTAAGAACTCAGGTTCAAATCTCCAGGTCCCACATAAGCCAGACACACAGTGACACAAACACACAGTGTCTCACATGCACACATCTGGAGTTGGCTTGCAGCAGCTGAAGGCCCTGGCATGCCCATTCTCTCTCTCTCTCTCTCTCTCTCTCTCTCTCTCACACACACACACACACACTCTCTCTCTTTCTCTTTCTCTTTCTCTCTCACAAAATAAATACCTTAAAAAAGGTTTTAAAATAATTATAATCTCACTTCTATATGCAAGTTCTAAGAAAACCCATCTAAGAATTTTTTTTTTTTTTCAAGGTAGGGTCTCACTCTAGCTCAAGCTGACCTGGAATTCACTCTGTATTCTCAGGCTGGCCTTGAACTCACAACGATCCTCCTACCTCTGCCTCTCAAGTGCTGGGATTACAGTCGTGCACCCCCACACTCAGCCAAGATTTCTTAACAAGTCCATGTGATTCCAAAGATGTCCTCAGTATGAACATTTCTGTCTGGCCAGGGTAGAAATTCCCTGCAATCCTTCCTCCTGTATGAGAAAAATCCAGGATGTAGACGGGAAACAAAGCCCACGAAGAACTAAAATTCTCCACTGGAGGTTCACAAGCAATGCTGGAGTCTAAGGAGTGACCAAGAGGGGGAACACAAACCCCGAGACACCCACTCTGGCTCCACAGAGCTCCTGAGGAGACCCAATGCACCTGGGACAAGCTGCAGGATAAAGGCTACCTTAGCTCTGTGCTCGGGATGTCCTGTCTACAAACAACACCAGGAAGATACTTGGAAATTCATCATCAATTAACATGCTGTTTAGGTTGCCCCTAAATATTTACTGCTCAGCAGCCACCACTGAGTCTCAATTGATCTCACACTCCTGTCTCGCCTCCAAGGGCTGATATCAATTAGCAGATATCCAAAAAAAAAAGATACAGGGCTGGAGAGATGGCTTAGCAGTTAAGGCTAATGCCCTTGAAGTGTAAGGACCCTGGTTCAATTCTCCAGGTCCCACGTAAGCCAGATGCACATGATAACGCATGCATCTGGAGTTCATTTGCAGTGGTTAGAGGCCCTGGTGCACCTGTTCTCACTCTCCCCCCCCCTTTCTCTGTGTCTAATAAGTAAATAAAATAAATAAAAATAAAATCTAACATACACACACACAAAAAGCAACAGCTTGTCTTTGGCAAAGAGAACCGATTTGTAGATCTGGGCTGGGCTCTTGCCTCTGTACTTTGAGGTTCACGTTTATTTTAAAATGGGGAAGGGAGGAAGCCAGAGAGGAAGGATGTAAGAAAACTGTTAACCGAGCGAGCCTAATAATAAGTGATTAAAGTTACAGTCAGAGAAGAACGACATCTTAATGCCTCCTACCCTCTTCCTCCTCTTCGTGCCTTTAATATTCCACTTCTGGCACAAGAAGAGGGAGGGAACAAGGCTACTGCATCCCAGCCGGCTCTGGGATAATTGCACCACTCACGCCCCTCTGCAGTCAATCGGGGTCTGCTTATCCAGCCTCATTTATTAATAGTGTTCCTACATTTGCAGTGCTACAAAGAAGTGAAATGAGGCTTTCTCTCCAAAAGGAGAAATGGGGCACCCTCAATACAGACTAAGTGGAACAGAGGATGCTGGCAGAACGGAGGGCCACTGGCCCTATTTCACAACCACACCTGTTCCAGGGGGTCCGGGAGAGCCTCCCAGTGTTTCCTAACTTCAAACAGCAGGCCCGTGTCAATGTTGGCAGAGCTCAGTTGCAGAGAAAATAGAACTTCGCATGGAACTCCACCCTCATTTCCACCTTTCGGGTGCACTCTGAATATTAAATCCATCATATCCATGGACCGAGGATCCTCTTAGCCATATGAACAAGGTCTCAGTGCACATGTCAAAATGCTAGATCACATATAGCCAGGTGTGGTGGCACACACCTTTAATTCCAGCGCTTAGGAGTAACAGGCAGGCACATCACACATTTGAGGCTATCCTGGGCTACATAGTGAGACCTCATATAAAAAAAGAAACTGAATGAAATGGCTACACATTAGAATCCCTGAGGAGACACTTTTAAATAACCACTGTTTGTATTCTTTGATTTTAATTTAACTCTGTGGGGTATGAGTATCATTTATTTTTGGTTTTGTTTAGAACGTTGAATTTGTGTTAGTTTAAGCTTTGTGGAGCAGGGGTTGGACAATATTGTGTTATACCTGCGACCACAATGAGAAAATCGAAGAGCAAAGTCACAGGTTTGTGCGCAGCCACAAAGCAAACAGCACAGCAGAAGCAAACCGAAGCTTCTGACCGCCGACACCACCACCTCTTTCACTGTCTGCTGGATAATCGGAAACTGAACATCAAGATTCATTGCTGGAACTGGAGAGAGATGGCTTGGTGGTGAAATCACTTGCTTGCAAAGCCTAAGGTCCCAGGTTTGATTCCCCAGGATCCACGTAAGCCAGATGCTCAAGGTGGTGCATCCATTTGAAATTTGTTTGCAGTGGCTAGAGGCCCTGGCATGCCCATTTTCCCTCCCTCTCCCTCTCTCTCTGTCTCCCTCTTTCTCTCACAAATAAATTAATTAATTACTTTTTAAAAAATATTTTTATTTTCACTTACTTGGCAGAGAAAGAGGGAGACAAAGAGAGAATGGGTGCATCAGGGTCTCCAGCCACTGCAAACAAACTCCAGACACATGCACCCCCTTGTGCATCTGGCTAATGTGGGTCCTGGGGAATCAAACCTGGGTCCTTTGGCTTTGCAGGCAAATGCCTTAACTACTAAGCCATCCCTCCAGCCCTTACATATATATTTTAGAAAGATTTATTGCTCACAAAAGGAGGCCTGGGTTCTGAAGATACCTGTGTGAGTGAATGTCCAGCACTGGCTGGCTTCAAGGATGCTTCTTACAAGGTGGGGCACGGAAGCAGAGAGAGAGAAGCCCCGAGATGAGGTTAAGTTACACTTAACATTAAGGCTGACATGAGGATTTCATGTGTGTGTGTGGGAGGGAGATAGAGTGATCCCCAAAGTGACTATTACCATTAACGTCTCTTATTCCACGAGATGCACATGCGTACCATACACATTACTGTACCTCAACTTCACACACGCATGGAATGCATTCAAGGGTCGTTTGGGCCACCGTATGGGTAGGTACGTCACTGCACAAGCAGAACACACATACACAAGCATGCCAACTGTGTGGGGACACGGCGCCACGCATGCCCTTGGACAAACACAGAGCGTGCTCCGGCCATTCTCACAGAGGACAGTGAGCTATGGGAGGAAGGATCAAGGATGTCATTTTAACTTTAGGAATAGCCTGCCCATCCCTAATAATAAAGAGCTTTTTAACAGCTCCAACAAAAAGACAAGAAAGGAAGGGAGGGAGGGAGAGGGGGAAGGAGGGTGGGAAAGGAAAGGAAGCAGAGAAAAGAAAAGAAAACAAGCTGTCATTTCCCCCACCTCTCCCCCCAAAATATCTAACCAGTTTATGCCTGGAGAGGGTTGAGATGCCATGACTGAGAATTTGAAATTTGCCATCTCTTTCTGAAGATACACACTCACAGTTTTGGTAAACCAGTGGGCCCAGACATGGAGGAGAATGTGAGCTGCGGAAAGCAGGCCAGAATGGAAACCTGTCAAGTGGTCTCATCTAGAAAAACCTGTCCCTGCAGGCTTTCCGGTCCCTTAAACACCCACCTCCAAGGAAAGACAAGGCCTAGCACTTCTCTCTCCTCCCAGGTCTGCCAATTCCACAAGTCAAGTTTGTCTCTGCCCTGTCCCCACCCTGCCAGGCCACTGAAGGAATGGCCTTGTTGCCACACCTCCACTGCATTGCTTCACTGGTCACCTTGGATTTTCTGAGTTCCCCCATAGCGGCCATTCACTCATCCATATGCTGTCAGTCCTGTGGTCATCCTTGTACATGCAATGGACTTTTAAAAAGTCTCTATGCTGAAAAACCAGGAGTGATGGTACACGTCTGTAACCCCAGCACTCAGGAGGTTAAGGTAGAAGGATCCTGAGTTCAAGGCCAGCTTAGTCTACAGGGTAAAATCAAGACCGTCCTGGATAACTTAATGAAAGCCTACGTCAAAATAGAAATGTTTTAAAAGAAAGAAATAAGAAAAGCAGAGGAGGGACTCGGGACGATCCGCATACATGAGGCCCAAGGTTAAACCCTCAGTAATGAGAAAAGCAAAAGCAATAGTTTTCAGGGTGGGGCTGGGGAGGTGGCTCAGTGGTTAAAGGTACTTGCTTGCAAAGCCTGACTGCCGGAGATAGATTCCCCGGTACCCACGTAAATCCAGACACACAAAGTGGTACATTTGTCTGGAAATCATTTGCAGCAACAGGAGGTCCTTGCCCCCCATTCATATCCCCGCTCGTTCTTTCTCTCTGCCCCCCACCGCAAATAAATACCTTTTTAAAAAAAGTTTTCAGGGTGAACTTAGATGCCTTTTCTAATGAGATGGATACAAATGACAACGTTCAGGGACAATCAAAGTAGAGAGACAGGATACAAGGATGGAAAACAGAAAAAGATGAAAACAAATTTGGGGATATGTCTATTCAAATCTCTCTTCCCTGAGACACCCACGCTATACAGTTTAACCAAAGGTGACCGAGGCACCCCCCCCCATCACCTCTATACCCAAGCATGCCCAATACAAAACATCGGCAATCGCAGACCACTTCCATAAAGCAACCAACGCTCGTTGTAAGGATGCCTGGGGAGGAAGGGCTCCTCTGTACCTGTCTCTCATCTCTGCTGGTACAGAAAGCAGCTAGTAGCTAAATGGCACAGCAACCCTACCTCCTCATCACTCGAGAAACACATGGGGCCAGGCTGGTCCTTCATTCCAAGTAGCCTGGCCTGGGCGAGGATCCAGCTCTCTCCTTGGACACAAATCAACTAACAGATGTCGCTTTCTTTGTAATGGCCATCAATCAAGTTAGTTGCAATCCAGTGGTCTAAAATGAAAACTATATTATTTGCTCATTCTAGAAGCAAGTCTAACAAATCAGGTGAGGATTCGTTAACTCTAGAATCACCCAAGCCAAAATTAGAGCCTGTTAGCTCTCCTCTCAAGAAGACCCTGACTTTATTCTCTAGCTTGCTCATGCGCAATCAGAAACGCCTGAAGAAGCAGCATGCTCGTGTGTTGGTCCCTTCCCTGCGCTGGGGGTGCAGGGACGACACGAAGGCTTGCCCTTCTACACCAGTCTTCCTCTCCATGGGCTCTCTGGCCTCACGGTATGACCTTCCCCCTCTCCTTCAAAACTCCTATTAACGAAGAGCGACTACTTGGAAAGAAAAAGGGGTTCAGTGGAGGGGGATTTGGAAGGGAAACGAGGATGATGGAGGGATTATGACCAAGGTAGACTATCTATATTTGTGGAAGTTGTCAGCAAAAAGTGAAAAATGCCCCCTCCTTGTTCTTCAAGAAATAATATAAGTATCAGGCTCTCCATGAATCCCTCCTCACCTTTCTCCAGCTTCTCTCCTTCCACCAGGCCCTCCTACATCTCCAACAGCCCGCTTGGCAGCTACGGGAGGATTCAGGGCCCATTCTTTCCCATCACACTATGCTTGGTGAATATTGGTTCTTAACAAGCATTTACTGGAACAAAATAAATAAATAAATAAATAAATAAATAAATAAATAAATAAATAAATATATAAATAAATATAAAGAGAGCAGTATGAGCAGGGATCCAGAAGCACAACTAAAAACATCAAGCCCAGAGGCCTTCCCTGCCCCCCCCATAATAACTGACTGCTGCTCCCACAATTCACAACCCACAACCCCATGCGGAATAGCTGCAACCCCACTGATGAGCACCCCCAGTGGAATGGGGGTAGGGACGAAGGAAAAGAGGGTACCAACACATGATGCATCCATACGAAATATGTTGTTAATAATAATAATAAAAATAGGGGCTGGAGAGATGGCTTAGCAGTTAAGGACTATGCCTGCGAAGCCGAAGGATCCAGGTTCAAGTCTCCATGTCCCACGTAAGCCAGATGCACATGGTGGCGCCTGCATCTGGAGTTCATTTGCAGTGGCTAGAGGCCCTGGTGTATCCATTCTCACCCTATCTCTCTCTCTCTCTCTCTCCCTGTCTCTGTCTCTAATAAATAATAAATATAAATAAATCTTTAAAAAGAATAACAATAAAAAACATAAAAGGAAAAAACTAAGAAGCAGGAGAGAATGAAAATAAAAATAAAGAAAAACAACATTATAAGGAAGATGAGAATCAGAGAGCTCAAGGATGAAAGGAGATGAGAGAAAAGATGTATCTGAGTGGAAGAATTTTTTTTAAAGGAAATGAGTAAACATAAATATATATATATATATTTGTTTTGTGATTCTTTTTTAAGGACAAAGCAAAGGCACCTGAAGTCTCCGAAGGAGAATACATGCACCACATTAATGGTAACCATGAAATATAATCAGTTGCAGGCATAAACCTGAGACTCAAGGTCCAGCAACTCTTGCATGAAAACTCACAATATTGGCTCCCCCACCCCCAAAGACCTTTCAAATCAGAATGTCTATTTTCTCAGCATCCTGGTGGACTCCTGCATGCAAAAAAAAAGTTTGAGAAGGGCCCGTGTAGCCATTTGAAATCCACTCATCACCGCAACGTCTCATTTCAATCAATGTGTTCTGCACGAAGCATTAGCACTAAGGAGCTATGTGGCTGGGACAAATCACGTCCTGTCTCAGGAGCTCAGCACCTTCATCTACAAAATGAGAAGGTCTGAGAAGATGCCTTCTGAAGCATCAGGAAGTTCGAGAGGCCTGGTTTCTCCTCACAGCCAAATATGAACCCTTCTTTATCCTCCAGACCAAAAGACAAGTTGCATCACTGACTAGTGAAAATTCCACTTCCCCCTCTGCTCATTCATTTGCTTTCTAAACATCTATTATGTGCCAGTCATCACCCAAGTACAAATGGTGCCGAGATAAATACGTTTCTCCGTGCGTTCTCAAGGGGCTCAAAACTCCTTCGGGAAGGAAAGAAGGCATCTTAGACAAAATTAGGGAAGGATGTTTTAAGGAATACGAATACACACTGACCAAGGGCAGAAGGGAAAGTGGCCATGGGGTTTGGGGCAGTCATGGGGAATTGAAACAAGAGGAGAGCACAGGCCTTAGGTTTCCTCCCTGCCAACAGTGGGCTAAGTGAAAAGATGAAAAAAACCACATGAGAATATGAAGAACGCAGCTTGAGGATCCTGAGCACACCTCTCTGGTTTGCTAATGCCCAAAAGTCCACCCACCCACTGGCTGCTTTGTGCAGTGGCCACAGAGAGAGGACAACTACAGGTGGAACTGAGAAACCCACCTGCTCCGAGTTCTGTGTGCTCCCTCTACCGACTGCATTCCGTTCCTCCTTCTTCAGCCTCCTGGAAGATAATATCAATTCAACCACTAATCTACTCTCCCTGGAGACTTCTTCTTGTGGTTACAAAGAGGAGATGCACTTTAATAAATGTGAACTATTCATTACATCAGTAACTCTTGTGATCTGTGTTTATTTACAGGGAAAGACTATCCTTGTATCCAGTTGTGCACGTGGTGACTGCTGAAAGGTCATTTCTAGAACTCTTAAAGACACAAATGGGGAAAAAACAAAAAGGAAAGTTTAAACTATTTTCTCCTGGTTTATCCTCTTTGACACCATCGACTTGTCATAGATGAGCGGTTAATTTAGCCCCTGTCTTCATTGTGAAACAAAGGGCTCTCGCTCAAAACAAGCACTTCCAAGGCGCATGATGGTCACGTCAAACATGGATTCCTTCCACTCCTCAGCTTCTGGATGCTGGGTTCTGGCTATAGTGTCTTCCCATCTAATTTGTCTTTTCTCCTGTGTCCTTCTGCAGCCCATAGCCCTTAAATATGAGCATGGTTGTGCCTGCCAGCAACAGACAAGAGGTCACCCTCACTCGACTCTTGAACAAGAAGATGGAGAAAAGCCGAATCCTGCCCTGGGCTCATCCTCACCATGGAGGAACTGGCAGACTGTTTCATGAGGCAACACGGCACCTGGGGACTAGATCTCCTGGGTGCTATTTCTCCCTGCAGCACACCACTCGCTCCGCTCCACCACCCAGTCTCTGTCCTTGCGCTCTGGTTGCGCAGGTGGCCGCTGGCCCTCCCTACACAAGGCTGGGTGCATGGAGTTGACGGTCTAAGAACATGGGATCTGAACCATCTTCTGGAGGCTGAACGGGAATGCCAAGTCAAGACTCCCGCTGTTCACCTCCCAGCCCCAACCGGAAGAAGTCACCTTTCTTAACTACCCTTGTATGGAGGGATCTGCCTCTCCTCCTCTCCTGTCATTGTTGCTCGCTCCTTGCTTATTCTCTCTGCTTGCATCCACTCATGACAAAAATCACATACATCCAGTAGCAAAGCCAGATGCTACAGACAGGCACACTTCCTTGAGCTGGAACCAAGGGAAGAGATAGACCGGACAATTCTGCAGCAGCCCGTTCCTTTCCTGGCCTGTTGGCATCATTCTTTGCCATGTCTGGAACACAGGATAGAAGCAGAACCACACGTGGTCTGCTCCCCTTGAAATCACCACGCTACGCCCCTAACCATGTTTTCCCAGGAAGTCCTGATTTCCTATTAATTTTTCCCCCTTAATTACACATCATGGAAGCTCTTTGACTGTAATTAATTTTCTCTTCTACCCACCAGCAGCCCCATTGCTTTCCCAAGTCACACACACTACAAGGGTGATAGGAGAAAAAAAGGGGGGCGGGGAGAGAGAACCCAGTCAGCTTTACATGGTAAGACGGAACGGGAGAAGAAGAACAATGGCCCTGGAAAGGCCTAGAACGCCACTGAGTCACAGCCTCATGGACATGCTCATGGAGACTGGGGACACCTGTCTCCTCGACAGGGTTTCCAAGTGGCTTTAGATGTCAAAAAGCTACAGGCCACCTGTGGCAATTCCTCCTGGAACCTGAGAGAGCCTTTCCCAGATGGAATACCTCTCTTTTCTCTTTCTAGCTTTCTCACCCTCCTTTCCTGCTCTTCCTCAGCACCTTCCCTGTCTCACCTCCCCTCCTCTGCCTAGTCTTTAAGTGATGACAGTCTGGAACGCTGCTTAATCTCATTCAGTGCTGAACTGAATCCCCAGTGGGGCAGTTGGCTAAGGCACTGTCAAAAGGCCTCCTTGTTGACTTCATCACCCAAGGAACAAGCTCAAGGATCTGCTGGGTGCTGAACACTGTCACAGGCAACGGGGACCCAGGAGTGGTGGGCCTGATGGATACCTACCTCCCTTTGTCCATGACATGGGGCTGCCTCTCTCGCCCATACCTCTATTCTAGTTTGAAGTGAAACGGAGCGCTCCTCCCACTTGAAAGAGGAGCCATGGGGGACCGAGCTCAGGTGTCTCTAAGGTGAGCACACACCAGATAACCTCAGCTATTTGTAGACGATGGTGAGAACAGCATTCAAATTGGGATCCCACCCTCTCACTCTCATTACACCATGGTTACAGATTAGTGTTCCAGCCAGGAACACTCCAAAGAATGAAAGCTGGGGGAGAGCGGGGCCGTCAACGTGGGTGAAATTCAACCTTTCTGGACAATAAGGAACTATTGTGTACTGTCATGACGAGATGAGACCTGCCATTACTTTTCCCACAGATCTTTAGTATTTTTTGATTGCTTCAAAGGATTATTATTTTTTAAATGCCAGAGAAAAAAAGATTTGGATGTAGGGGAAATACTTGAAGGAGGATGCTTGATTCTTTTAATTATTTGAAGACCTTTATCCCAACCTAATTCTTACATTTGAATGCCCTCAGAGTTTGGGGTGTACCATCAGAGAAGCAGGAGGTGAGCAACCGCTCACCATCACCACAGCCCCCAAGCCTGGCATGAGCAGATTTTTCTCAGGAGTTCTCTTGGATTGCCAGAGTGACTAGCAGAAGAGTCATTAGCTAAGTCTTTTCCATGTCTCCTGCTATTTCTCCTTTGAAGTGCATTAAAATGCTGCTCAACCACATTTTATAGATCATAAAAATGGATGAGAAGGGCGAACAATTAAAATCTTAATTCTAGGTTGGAGGGTTCAAGACGAACACATGCAAACAGCACAGCTCTTTGTTTAACACAAAGACTCACGTGTCGAATTCTGCGCCCCTTCCACATGCACAGCACTTCAGAACTCGGCAAGAGAGCCATTTTGCAAGAGTGTGGAAGTAACAGTTTGCTTGGAGGATGTGTGGGTATAAATAGATGCGTAGACAGAAGGAGAAATTTACAGCTCAAAAAAAATAATAGCACACCAAAAAATACAAATGGAAAGCAGAATCCTGACAGAATTCTGTCTTTTCTGTGCTCAAGATTAAAGTCCTCAGTGTGCAACATCCTTTGATTCCAGGTGTTCTCAGAACAGCCTGTTTCCCCTCCAGACCTGCCCCTCTGCAATACCTCCTGGGATCTCTTTGGGCCCAGTGTCAAGCCTTTCTTTAGACACCAAGTGGATTTCAGAGCAATAACCACAGTAATTCTGATCATTATTTTTCTTTTTCACAGGGCATAGGAAGGATGCCTAGAAAGGTAGAGACAGGGAGACAGAAATGAAGAGAGCAAGTGGGAAAAGCCAGCTTGAAAAAGAAAAAAAAAATCCAGATCTCATTAAAAAAAAAAAAAATCTACTTTTAGCTCTGGGTGAATAGCATGCCATTTAACTAGAAAATCATACAGGTCTTCCAGCTGGCTGTCGGCATCTAGACATATACCCCATATGCCCTCCAACATCTTCCATGTCTACAAGCATCCCCCAACCACCACCTCCCCAAACCCAAAAGCTGTCTGAAGAAAGAAGGAAAAGAAATAATAGGGAGGTTTTCCCTCTTTGTCTTATAAACCCATTTCCTCCGGACAGTCTTATTTTGATTACTGTGTTCTTCCCCTCACCCCCCCCCCCAAAAAAAAGATCCACTTGAGGGACTGGAAGAAGGAGGAATCCCTACCTCAGGTGAGGAAAAGAAAAGAAAATCGAATTCGTCCTACCTGGGTTTGTAGAAGCCAAACCTCTAGACGGACAGATTAAGGGAGCCAGCATGTTGGGAGTATGCAGGGTCCTCTTCTCGCTTGCATATCCACATAGGAAAGACAGAGGATATAGGAACTGAGGAGAATTTAAAATCCAGTGTACCGTAAATTTGGTGGTAATCTTGTGTCTTGAAGAGTTGCAAATTTCAGAGAGAAAGGATTTAATTCAAAGGTAATTTCAGGCTGTGGAGAACGACTCACACTGAGAATCCACAGTAACCGTTCCATATGCATGTGAGGTTAGTGGCTGGAATATATTTTAATGAGTCTTCTGGCAATTATGGTTTTTTTTAATTTTGATTTATTTTTATTTTTTGGAGCTTTAGTGGAGGAGGCTCTGTGTGGAGAAGCAGGGGATCGGCTCCGTCCCTCTGTGGAACATGGTCATTCCCAAAGCGTCCCCTTCCTAAAGGTGGTGGGGAGGGGGGAGGAAAAAGGCGGTCAGGGTTTGAGTCCAGTGTCCCCCGGAGGGTGAGCAAAATGCATGCCGGAAAAAAAAAAAAGATATCAAGTCGTTATAAGGAAAAGGGGGAGGAAACCCCGCATTTCCCACAGCGTGCACACGACAGGAATTGAAAACAGCTGGTACCGATCTATAAATAATTCAGGGGGAAAAAAAAGGTCTGGCTATACCATTCCTGGGACAAGGCATGGATGGAGAGAGAGAGAGGTGGGAAAGCTAACCTGAATGGGAGAGGACAGAGGGAAGGAGGGAAGTGGGAAGCCACCCCCCACACACACCCGGGAGAGGAAGGGAGGGAGACGAGGCCCCACGGCCACGCACACGCGCGCGCGCAAAGACAGCATCCCCACTTAACCGGCCAGCAAGCGCGGCCCCCAGCCCCATCCGCAGCGCCGCCGCGGCCACGTCTGTATTGCTCTCCCGACCATCGCCTCCAGCCACGGGCGCTTCTTCCTCCCACCCGGGGTGGGGTTGGGTGGGGGGGGGGTGGCAAGCGCTGAATGGGGTTCCGAGTGTGCACCGGGTGCACACTGGGCATCGCTTGGAAGGGGCACAGTGACACGCGCGCACGCGCCCCCGCCGCGCTTCACCTGCAGAGAGAGTCCATTGGAGCGAGCAGGCGGAGAGCGAGGGTCGCGCGCGGTGCAGGGCTGGAGGGGGCGATGAGGCCTCGGCGATCCGCCCCCTCCCAGAGATCAAAGGCAATCCACCCTACCCCCCCCCAAGAAAAAGCACCCTTTCCTTATTAAAAAAAAAAAAGCCACCTCCAAATTAGCGAGTGTGGGGTGCCTCCGGGTATTGGAGCTTTCCTGGAGCACCTGGTTGGTGGCCGCTTGCACCTGCCTGATGTCCCCCCCCCCGCCCCAAACCCCGAGCCCCAAAAGAGCCCTCTCTCTCTCTCTCTCTCTCTCTCTCTCTCTCTCTCTCTCTCTCTCTCTCTCTCTCTCTCTCTCTCTCTCGGCGAGCATCTACGTACCGGGCTCCCTGCACCCCCGCGGTCGGTCGCAGGCTCTGGAGAGGGTGGCCGGCGGAGATGGTTTGAGGGTTCTCCTTTTAGGCAAAGCAAGCTGAATGATCGGTCTCCCGGGCGGGAGGACGGGCGGGAGGTGGTGATGGGGGTTGACGGCGGGGAGGGGGGAGAGGAGGAGGAGGGGGAGGGGGTTGGGTTTGAAGTTCACAGCTCTTCTTTGCAAAGCAAAAGGCAATGCATTTTTTTTCCCCCGGACGCCCGGCACAGCTGGATGGCGGGGCTCGGAGGGAGGACCAGTCTCGCTCCCGGTGCACTTTCCTCCTCCTCCCCTCCCTCCCTTCCCACACTAGAGATTTCCTAGAGGTGAAGGCACCCGGTGGGAGAGGTTTTGGAAAGGGGGGGGTGGGTGGATGGGGGAGAATCTTCCTTTATGAAAAAAAATTAAAATTAAAAAGGGGGTGGGGGTTGAGGCTGGAGCCCAGATTCCAGTTGGTGATGCTCAGAGCCGGGGTTGGGGTGGGGGGTGGATGGGGAGGGAGGAAGAGGAGGGAGGATCGGTGGAAGGGGGACAGTAAAAGAAGAAAAATGGGTGTTAATCACCGGCGACGCGGGGAGGGCGGGGACATCACAGGTTGCCTGGTCTGGATTTGGGTCTCACACCCAGGAACGTGACACACGCGCACAATGCGCGCGCGCGCACACACACACACACACACACACACACACACACCCCTACCTCTTGCACACGATCTTGGATGGGAGGAAAAGAAAACCCCACCATACAGGGTCTGTGTGCACGCGCCCTTCTGTGTCCCCCCACCCACCCTTCCCCACCCCCAGACCCCTGCACACCCCACCCCCACGCTCCCTATATCGCTCCTGCGGAGGCCGCTTCCCACGTCATGTGCTGGGGGAAGTGGGGGTAACAAGGGGTGACAAGGCTTAACCCGAGTGCATGGCACCTCCTGCTGGCCCCCGCGGGGAACTGCAGCGAGAGGCAGGCTGGCTTTGGGTGGGTTGGGGGGGGCGGAGTGAGACAGGGCGCCTCCCACCACCATCGCCAGCGTGGGCGACCACGCAGGACTGCGGGAAGCCGCTTGGAAGCTGAGCTGCAGGATGGGATTGAAGACCACCCCCACCTCCTGGTTAATTCCCAACCCTCATCGCCCTCTCCCCCACCCCCCGCATTCCGCATCCATCCTGCCTTAGCACCCGGGTGTGCTGGGCTCAAGTTGAAGGCTAGCTTCTTGCCTTCAAGGAGCTTAAGGTCTATTTGGAAAAGCTGACCGCAAAATACTAGATAACAAACCTAGTTCAACGTAATTGAAGGCTAAAACTGTATGTGGCCATGGGCTGTGCGCGCGTGGCTTTCTGACTGCTAAGACAAGATTTGACTTGGGGATTTTTTTTTTTTTAATTTAGAGGCTCCTGTTATTTAAAGATCTTGAGAAAAGAAGATGAAAAAAACAAGTGAATATTTCCCATGTGAACGATTTTATAGCATCGACGAGCCTAGCCTCTTTGGAAAAGGAAAATATCCATCCGTTTCTCTCCTTCTTAAACTGTTTTGTATTTAATAGCCCTTCTCATCATCTGCAGTATTATGTTTAATGTTAATATTGTTGTATATGCATCATTTTAATTCTCATCCGTTACCACTTTTGTGAATGATATCATGACTTCTCTCAGTTCTGAGAAGCAGTGATCCAAACACATGAAGCTGTGCCCGTGGGAGGCTGGTACCTGGGATTTGGGACCAGGTGGATGCGTAGACTGGCAGTGCTCAACTTCTCTGGCTTAGTGGTTAAAGGCACTTGCTTGCAAAGTCTGCAGGCCCGGGCTTAATTCCCCAGTAGCTAAGTAAAGCTGGATGAATAAAATGATGCATACATCTGGAGTTCATTTGCAGAGGCAGGAGACCCTGGCATGACCATTCATATTCACTCTTTCTCCCTCTCCATGCAAATGACTCTTCCTCAATAACAGTTTTGCTATTTCCCTTCAGATAGAGTCAGGTTGAACTTCCAACGCTTTGAAGATCTGCAGAATGCCCCAGTTGTCCTGCGTCTTGGTCCACAACAGCTAACCTGAGTCCCTGTGTGCAGATCTCCAAGGTCAAGAACAGAATTACTAGGGAAGAGTTCAGAATGTACAAAGCCAGAGTCCAGGGAACTTTTCCCCGACGCTCTTCCCTGGGTCTTCTAGAAACGACCCTTACCTTCTCAGTAAAAGCAAACCCACTCAAGCACTGTGATGGGTTGAGCATTAATCTACTTTTCAATATTTTATTTTTCACCTCACAGCCCACCTTCTGTTTCCTATCCCAAATATCCTTTATGAAAAGTGTATGCTATTCTTTTTATCCTTTTCCTCCAGCCTGGGCACCTTTTGTGTGCGTGCATTTGTGTATGCATGTTGGTATGTAGGTCAGTACCTGTGTGTGCAGAAGTATGTGTGTGTGTGCACATGTGTATGGAGGCCTGAGGTTTGCACGGGATGTGTCCCTCAGCCACTCCTCACCTTAGTTTCTGAGGCAAGATCTCTCGCTGAGCCTGGGACTCACCAACTAGGCTAGACTAGCTAGGCGGCCAGACCCAGGGGTCTTCTGTCTCCACCTCCCCAGCACTGGGATTACAGACACGAGCTACCATGCCTGTAGCGGGTTCACTTTTGCAAGCAACCATAGAGTGAAGAATGAATGTCTACATTTCCATCCCTCCTAATTTAGTAACCCATTTCCTTCAGGGATGTAGTTCAAGTCCCACCTTCTCTAAGGCATATTTTTTAGTCAACCAAGACTGAATTGATTTCTGATAAATCCCAAGGATTTTAAAAAATGTATTTATTTTATTTATTTATTAGAGAAAGAGAGAGAATGGGTGCACCAGGGTCTCTAGCCACTGCAAACGAACTCCAGATGCATGCCCCACCATGAGCATCTGGCTTATGTGGGTACTAAGGAATTGAACCTGAGTCCTTAGGCTTTGCAGGCAAGTGCCTTAACTGCTAAGCCATCTCTCCAGCCTGTTTCCAAGGACTTTTAAATGGGAGATGGCACCTCACCCTCACGCCCTCTGCTTCCATTCCTTGCATGTGGAAATGTACAGAAGTTTGCTCAACCATTACCACAATGACTGAGATACCTCCCGCCTGTTATCACCCAGGTATAAGAGATACTGATCATTCCAAATCGGACATTGGGTCCTTGTTACAAAAACTGACCCCCAAAGAGGAGAGTAACACTCCCATAGCTATTTATGTGGAGTCATATGTTACTACTGACAACTCAATCGTTTGCAATAGGCAGTCACACGAAATGGCCATGACCAACCTGTCATAAAAAGACATTCATAAGAGCCAGGCGTGGTGGCACACATCTTTAATCCCAGCACTTGGGAGGCGGAAGTAGGAGGATCACCGTGAGTTCGATGCCACCCTGAGACTACATAGTGAATTCCAGGTCAGCCTGAAACAGAGTGAGACCCTTCCTTGAAAAACCAAAAAAAAAAAAAAAAAAAAAAAAAAAAAAGGCATTCATAAGGCTCAGCTGAGAATTGTATTCGTAGGTGTTGTTCTTGTCTTCTCTGCTAATTGATTACTCCCTCAATAAATATTAAGGATTTCCTGATGACTATTCACAGCAACTTTCTTTTTTAAAATTTTTATTTATTTATTTGAGAGTGACAGGCAGAGAGAGAGAGAATAGGCATAACAGGGCCTCCAGCCACTGCAAATGAACTCCAGATGCATGCACGACCTTGTGCATCTGGCTTACATGGGTCCTGGGGAATTGAGCCTCGAACCAGGGTCCTTAAGCTTCATAGGCAAGCGCTTAACCACTAAGCCATCTCTCCAGCCCCCTAAGTAGTTTTCCTAATGTTTGAACAGCTTATCCATGGAGCATGCAGCCTGTGAAGTCAAAAGTGATGTGCTTTCTCTGTAACATTCATTGTCAGAGAAACCAACATCTCTTTATCATTATTATTATTATTATTATTAATTATTATTATTATTATTATTATTATTAATGGATCACATACTAGACAAGCCAGTGAGCTGCTAAGTTATATACCCATCCTCCTTTTTATTTTGAGATAAGGGTCTCACTAAGTTAACCAAGCTGGCTTTGAACTTGCTTTGAAATCCAGGAGGGTCTGGAGTTTTACATCCTCCTTCCCGGGCCTCCTGAGTTGCTGGAATCCTGAGTCTGAGCCTTCTGTCACTCACTCTTGCCTTCCTCACAAACAGCTTTTGCCCGTGTATACTACAAACCTTCCAACAGAACTATCTCAGACACAGCCCAGGCTCATGAAATGTGTAATCCCTCTTCTCAGTGTTGCAAAGAATGCCCTTCCTAGCTCCCAGGTACAGAAAGCCATGTTCTAACAAGACAAGATGCTGGATTACTTCATGGCATTGTTGACTGGGGAAAAGCTCTTGCCTGAGGCTGCTAATGGCACAGGTGGAAGTACGCTTCCAGCTCACTTGACCCAAAGACAGGGTCCCAGGAGATGCAAAGACATGTCCATACCCCAGTGAGTGAATGCAAAGCTCTTATCTTTCAGGGGTGAAAAAAAAAAAAAAAAAAAAAAAAAGATATTAATCTGACAATGTCTTTCAGATAGAACACAGGTAGGAAGGGACCCAAAGCTTATTCAGTTTGGAGTGCCTCTTTAAGAGAAAGAATTTTAGGGGCTGCAGAGATGGTTTATTGGTTAAAGGCACTTGCTTGCAAAAGCCTGATGATGCGGGTTTGATTCCCCAGTACCCAGGTAAATCTAGATGTACAAGGTGGAGCATGCATCTGGAGTTCATTTGCAGTGGCAGGAGGCCCTAGCATGCCCATACTCTCTCTCTCTCTCTCTCTTTCTTTCTCTCCTTATTTCTTGGTTTGTGTCTCTCAAATAACTAAATAAAAATATTTTTTTAAAAAAAGAGAAAAAAATTTAATGGTATGAATGTGAATACTTACCTACAATAAGAAAACAATTGCAACACTTGAAAATTCTTCAATATTCATAAATGCTATAAAGCAAAAAAATTAAATGCAATTTTACTAGGTCACCGCCTGACTTGTCTGTGAGAGTTTTTGTAGCTTTCTAAAATATACATCTTTAAGCATCTTTTTCACACTGTGACTTAAAGCATCAGGTTTATGAGCATAATTGAATCCAAAAGATTCTCATCTGTTCTTCAAAACATGACGGTTTGACAGTTGACCACTGGAGAGAATTTAGAATGAGGCCTTATGGGCTGTAGAGATGGCTCAGTGGTTAAAGGCACTTGCTTGAAAATCCTGATAGCTTGGGTTCGATTCCCCAGGACTCACATCAAGCCAGATGCACAAAGTGGTGCATGTGACTGGAATTCATTTGCAGCGGCAGGAGGCCCTGGCGTACCCATATTCACTCATTCACTTTCTCTCTCGTTCCCTCTTTCTCTTTGTATCTCAAATAAATAAATAAATAAAATTTAAAAAAGAATAATGTCTTACTTGTTGGTAGATGTTTAATGTACTTTTTTGAGGGATTTGGGAAACTTGAGAAAATCATCTTTTTTTTAATATATAGCCTTCAGGTTATAAGAATTTCAAGTGTTCTTAGCTGGGTGTGGTGGCGCACACCTTTAATCCCGACACTTGAGAGGCAGAGGTAGGAGGATTGCTGTGAGTTCAAGGTCACCCTGAGACTACATAGTGAATTTCAGGTCAGCCTGGGCTAGAGGGAGACCCCTACCCCCAAAAATAAAAAAAAAAAAAAATCAAGTGCTTTTGAGTAACCTTAAGTGTCCCTTGAACTGGTAGCATTAATTAGCTAGTTTCTAATGTATTATAGGTATGCAATAATAGTGTAATGCACTGTCTTCACCAATGTCAGAAATTTGTCTCAAATCAGCCAGAATTTGAACCTTTTTCTTATGTATTCAGATGATTCACTCCTCTACATTAATTAGATTATCAAATAATTCAGGAGTCTGCTCATTACTTCTATTCAAAACTTCTCTTTTCTTCTTAAAGAATTACAGTTTGGGTATGATTTGGGAGAAAAAATTATAATGCACTCTTTGATGTCAGATTAATTTCTGTTGCTGTCAGTGCTCGGCCTTAGCTCTTTTGTTTCATATCACATTAACTTCCATTTGAGTTTTTTCTTGGTTCTTTGATAAATAAATGTAGATAATAAAAGAAGGAAATCTTTGAATGTGTCCTAAGCTGCAGTCTTTCATTTCTTGTCTTGTTAAAATGTCCCAGAAGCCTTTCGAAATTGCAAGTGAAGAAACATAGTTTTTGAATTATTTCAGTAAACTTTTTCTGTCTCTCCGTTTGCATTTCTCTTCCAAGCCTATGACAACTTTCAGAAACTTAATGTTACAAGCTTGAGCCCCCTTGGAATGGAAAGCATTATGTGTAGATTCTTCAAATTCTAATTTAGCCTGAAGGCTTAAAATAGTCACTTTGTAAAGCAGGCATGGCAGTGCAAGCCTTGTAATTTCAACACTCAGGAGAACAGAGAATCTCAGGCCAGCCTGGGCTACATGGCTAGACCCCTGTCTCCAAAAAAAAAAAAATGGTTAAGGGGCTGGAGAGATGGCTTAGTGGTTAAGCTCTTGCCTGTGAAGCCTAAGGACCCTGGTTCGAGGCTCGATTCCCCAGTACCCATGTAAGCCAGATGCACAAGGCGGTACATGCACCTGGAGTTTGTTTGCAGTGGCTGGAGGCCCTGGCATGCCCATTCTGTCCCTCTCTCTGTGCCTCTTTCTCTCTTTGTGTTGCTAATAAATAAATAAAAATAAACAAAAAATTTTAAAAATGGTTAAATAGACATTTTGTGTGACAAATGCAAAAGAAACAATGTGATGAATATGAAGAATACGAAACACTCTGACAATTTCAGATGAGAACTTTTCCTTCTACAGAGGTGACACTTAGATCACATGCTCTGTGGTGCTTTGATGTCCCACCTAAAAGCTCTTCCTTCACTGGGACCACCAACAAAAACTTAACTCCATGAGGAGAAAATCCAAGCCACGTAAGTACATTTCACTAAACCCAAATTAGAATATTCCCTATTCAGTTCCCTCTTGAACGGAACATATCCTCAGCTCCAAAATGCTCACCACTACTCCTCTAAGGGCATCCAGCACAAGGGGAATCTGAAAGAGAAAATTCGAGTGGAAAGAGATAGAAGTTTTACATGATTGCAATTAAAATCAACTCCTGGAGGACTCTGATGAGTTCAAGGCTAGCCTGAGCCACATAGCAAGCACCAGACCAGCCAGGATTGCATAACAAACTCTGTCTCAAAACAAACAAAAAAATAAGTTTGACTTATTGTATAAGCTTGACTAAGACGTTTAGGGACACATTACTACGGCATCTTCCATAATTTTGGACGGTTCTGGAAGTAAGGGGCCTTGATTCTGCAGCTGCATAGCCTCTACATTAGCCTGCCTCAGCTCAGTACTTAATGTAAGGTCAGCTTCTGGTTTCTGGAGGCAATACTGGAATGACTTTTATCTTTGAAAAAAATAATTCACTGAAGGCTTAGTTAACAACGCACATATGAATGCTATCGACCAACTCCAATCCATCTTCATTGGCTTGCAATTCCTGGAGTGTGCAGCTAACATGGGCAGAGCATTCAATTTTAATACCTCTCACAAGCACGTGAAGATCCTGCCTCGCCCATCATTACTCTTTTAAAAGAATCTCTGTTTTGTTCTTATCATAATGATATTAACTATCCAACTCGGGTGATCTTTTTCTCGGAGGAATCATTAAATGACCTTCTTTCCTTTTCTGAAGACCAGCTTATCCTGTAACCCCGACAAGAAAGCATTCATTATCCCCCTGCATCACACTGAGCTTGTGGGGCAGCGCAACACAGCAACCCACTTTAGCATATTTACACTGTGTGTACCCTGGGAAGCACCGTTTGCATACTTCCCGAAATATGCCCTTTTCTTTTAGAAAATGTACAAGGGAGGAGGCATACAGAAGACTGGTCCAGACTGAAGGAGGGCGGATGCTAGAAGGAAGAGACAGTGAGTGTGGGAAGAAGTGCTCACTGGACGAAGGAAGGCGACATTTTTGTGGTGGGATCCCCCACCAACTGCAGGAACACCCCCAGAATGGACACACCCCCTATTACACACAGAATCAGCACTATCTTCTGCTGCTGCTTCAATAACTGCCTTCCGCCTCTAACACACCGCAGAGACACAACGCTGTATCTGAGCCTGCTGACCCTTGACATCTTAATTTTAATCTATCTGAATAAAACTTCCTTTTTATTTTCTTTCCCTCTCTCTTTTTTTTTTTTAATTTTTCTTTATTTCATCCAAACACATTGGGAAAAAACTGCCATCCACTGTCACACTATTACACAGGGACAAATTCTTTTGGTGTTTTGCCATCAGGTGACCCAAGTTTCTTAACAATTGCACCCTGATGTGTTTGTCCTGCAGACGACATGCAGGAGCAGGACCAGCCCATCTGAAGGCCCTTGGGAGCATCTTCTTAACCAGAAGAAGTTGAGAGGTTGAATAATGATGCAAATGATAAAACAGAATGGAGATGGCACCCATTCTCTCCCTCTCTCTCTCTCCCTCCCTCTCACTCTCTCTCTCTCTCTAATCTCTGTATCACTATCTGTATCTTTCTCTCTATCTCAAATAATTAAATAGACAATTTTTTTAAATGGAGATGGAGCCGGGCGTGGTGGCGCACGCCTTTAATCCCAGCACTTGGGAGGCAGAGGCAGAGGCAGAGGTAGGAGGATGGTTGTGAGTTCAAGGCCACCCTGAGAATACAGGGTGAATTCAAGATCAGCCTGGGCTAGAGTGAGACCCTGCCTAAATAAATGAATAAATAAGTGGAGATGGATTTGAAACCTCTCCTGTCACTAGCTCCCTTCTCCTATGCCAGTCCATTCCCTTTTCTCATATTTATCTAAAGCTTTTCTTTGTGAACATGTGTTGATGCCCCCAATATTCTTTTCCATCTAATATCTGTCTCTTCCAAAGTGAGTCTTCGCTTCTGGAGCAGCGTTGGCATCGTTCGTCACCCCACTCCCAAGAAAATGCCACCTCTTTTTCATACTGTCTTTGGTGAGTCATTTCATCTTGCTGAGGGGCTTTCGTTGCTAGTGACTCCCGGTCACTTCTCAAAACCACATCCAGCCCTTCAACTCTCATTCCCCCACACCAGTCCACCCCCATACTCAGCCGTGAGCACTCCCATGGAGCCCTGTTAACAGAAAACAGAGACATCACAGCTTAGGAGTGCACTGCCTGATGGGAGGAGGTAAAGAAGGGCTCAGAGAGAGAGACTAAAAAACTGGTGAGATGGGCTAGAAAAATAGCTTAATGATTAAGACACTTGCCTGCAAAGCCAAAGGACCTAGGTTCCATTCCCCAGGCCCCACATAAGCCAGATACACAAGGTGGCACATGCATCTGGAGCTCGTTTGCTGGAGGCCCTGGAGTGCCCATTCTCTCTCTATCTGTATCTTTTTCTCTCTGCTTCTTTCTCTTTCTCAAATAAATAAATAAATTTTTTTTAAAAATTTAAAAACTGGTGAGGGAGCCTAGAATGCCAGAGGGATGTGACATTCATGAATGGAGATGAAGTCCCACAAAATAAATGTGGAATTCTGTGGATTAGGCTGGATTTCACTAAACACACACACACACACACACCCACACACACACACCTTGATGCTCTGAAAGAACCCTGAGGCTTTGACTGAGGTGGGCTTTGTCCCTCGTCAGGCCCAGTAGGGTACCCTGAGTGCTATGTGATAGAAACGCCTCAGGAGCCTAGTGTCTTTTTTTTTTTTATTTCTTCATCATACTTTTAATCATTGAATCATTTTTAAGTTTAATATAAGGAGCCTAGTGTCTTTTGTTCAGTGCTGCTGATAAACACCCCAAGGCGCGCCTGCATGAATAAATGAGTGACTTGTAAGAGAGCCTAAAGAAGGAGGTCAGTAAATACTTAAAGAAGGATTTTCTCTGCTTGGGAAACAGCCACAGTATGATCATCCTACTTGAACTCCTCCACAGGCTGGAATTCAGTCCACTCTCCCAGGAGGTGCAGGTCGCTCGCAGTCCCAGGATGCGCAGGCCCCTCACAGTCCCAGATGCGCAGGCCCCTCACAGTCCCAGATGGGCAGGCCCCTCACAGTCCCAGGATGTGCCCCCTCACAGTCCCAGGATGGGCAGGCCCCCTCACAGTCCCAGGATGGCAGGCCCCACAGTCCCAGGATGTCCCAGGATGTGCAGGCCCCTCACAGTCCCAGGATGGGCAGGCCCCTCACAGTCCCAGGATGCAGGCCCCTCACAGTCCCAGGATGCGCAGGCCCCTCACAGTCCCAGGATGTGCAGGCCCCTCACAGTCCCAGGATGTGCAGGCCCCTCACAGTCCCAGGATGCGCAGGCCCCTCACAGTCCCAGATGTGCGGGCCCCTCACAGTCCGAGGAGGCGCAGGCCCCTCACAGTCCCAGGATGCGCAGGCCCCTCACAGTCCCAGGATGTGCAGGCCCCTCACAGTCCCAGGATGCGCCAGTCCCAGGAGGCGCAGGCCCCTCACAGTCCCAGGAGGCGCAGGCCCCTCACAGTCCCAGGAGGCGCAGGCCCTCACAGTCCCAGGATGTGCTCACAGTCCCAGGATGCGCAGGCCCCTCACAGTCCCAGGATGGCGCAGGCCCCCCTCACAGTCCCAGGATGCGCAGGCCCCTCACAGTCCCAGGATGTGCAGCCCCTCAGTCCCAGGATCCCCTCACAGTCCCAGATGTGCAGGCCCCTCACAGTCCCAGGATGTGCAGGCCCCTCACAGTCCCAGGATGCAGGCCCCTCACAGTCCCAGGATGTGCAGGCCCCTCACAGTCCCAGGATGGCCCCCTCACAGTCCCAGGCCCCTCATGGATGCACAGGCCCCTCACAGTCCCAGGATGCGCAGGCCCCTCACAGTCCCAGGATGTGCAGGCCCCTCACAGTCCCAGGATCCCACAGTCCCAGGATGCGCAGGCCCCTCACAGTCCCAGGATGTGCAGGCCCCTCACAGTCCCAGGATGCGCCCCCTCACAGTCCCAGGATGTGCAGGCCCCTCACAGTCCCAGGATGCGCAGGCCCCTCACAGTCCCAGGATGTGCAGGCCCCTCACAGTCCCAGGATGTGCAGGCCCCTCACAGTCCCAGGATGTGCAGGCCCCTCACAGTCCCAGGATGGCACAGGCCCCCCTCACAGTCCCAGGATGTGCAGGCCCCTCACAGTCCCAGGATGTGCAGGCCCTCACAGTCCCAGGATGTGCACAGTCCCAGGATGCCAGGCCCCTCAGTCCCAGTCCCAGGATGCGCAGGCCCCTCCCAGGATGCGCAGTCCCAGGATGCGGGCCCCTCACAGTCCCAGGATGTGCAGGCCCCTCAGGATGCCCCCTCACAGTCCCAGGATGCGCAGGCCCCTCACAGTCCCAGGATGTGCAGGCCCCTCACAGTCCCAGGATGTGCAGGCCCCTCACAGTCCCAGGATGGGCAGGCCCCTCACAGTCCCAGGATGCGCAGGCCCCTCACAGTCCCAGGATGCCCCCTCACAGTCCCAGGATGCGCAGGCCCCTCACAGTCCCAGGATGGGCAGGCCCTCACAGTCCCAGGATGGCAGGCCCCTCACAGTCCCAGGATGTGCAGGCCCCTCACAGTCCCAGGATGCGCAGGCCCCTCCAGTCCCAGGATGCAGTCCCAGGATGTGCAGGCCCCTCACAGTCCCAGGATGTGCAGGCCCCTCACAGTCCCAGGATGTGCCCCTCAGGCCCCAGGATCACCCTCACAGTCCCAGGATGCAGGCCCCTCACAGTCCCAGGCCCCTCACAGTCCCAGGATGCGCAGGCCCCTCACAGTCCCAGGATGCAGGCCCTCACAGTCCCAGGATGCGCAGGCCCCTCACAGTCCCAGGATGTGCAGGCCCCTCACAGTCCCAGGATGTGCAGGCCCCTCACAGTCCCAGGATGTGCAGGCCCCTCACAGTCCCAGGATGCGCAGGCCCCTCACAGTCCCAGGATGCGCAGGCCCCTCACAGTCCCAGGATGCCCCCCTCACAGTCCCAGGATGCGCAGGCCCCTCACAGTCCCAGGATGTGCAGGCCCCTCACAGTCCCAGGAGGCGCAGGCCCCTCACAGTCCCAGGAGGCGCAGGCCCCTCACAGTCCCAGGAGGCGCAGGCCCCTCACAGTCCCAGGATGCGCAGGCCCCTCACAGTCCCAGGATGCGCAGGCCCCTCACAGTCCCAGGATGTGCAGGCCCCTCACAGTCCCAGGATGTGCAGGCCCCTCACAGTCCCAGGATGCGCAGGCCCCTCACAGTCCCAGGATGGGCAGGCCCCTCACAGTCCCAGGATGCGCAGGCCCCTCACAGTCCCAGGCCCCTCACAGTCCCAGGATGCGCAGGCCCCTCCCCAGATGTGCAGGCCCAGTCCCAGGAGCGCAGGCCCCTCACAGTCCCAGGAGGCCCCCCTCACAGTCCCAGGATGCTCAGGCCCCTCACAGTCCCAGGATCCCAGTCCCAGGATGCAGGCCCCTCACAGTCCCAGGCCCCTCACAGTCCCAGGATGTGCAGGCCCCTCACAGTCCCAGGATGTGCAGGCCCCTCACAGTCCCAGGATGTGCAGGCCCCTCACAGTCCCAGGATGTGCAGGCCCCTCACAGTCCCAGGATGGGCCCCCTCACAGTCCCAGGATGGGCAGGCCCCTCACAGTCCCAGGCCCCTCACAGTCCCAGGATGTGCAGGCCCCTCCCCCAGGATCCCAGGATGTGCAGGCCCCTCACAGTCCCAGGATGTGCAGGCCCCTCACAGTCCCAGGATGTGCAGGCCCCTCACAGTCCCAGGATGGGCAGGCCCCTCACAGTCCCAGGATGGGCAGGCCCCTCACAGTCCCAGGATGTGCAGGCCCCTCACAGTCCCAGGATGTGCAGGCCCCTCACAGTCCCAGGATGTGCAGGCCCCTCACAGTCCCAGGATGTGCAGGCCCCTCACAGTCCCAGGATGGCGCAGGCCCCTCACAGTCCCAGGATGTGCAGGCCCCTCACAGTCCCAGGATGTGCCCCCTCACAGTCCCAGGATGTGCAGGCCCCTCACAGTCCCAGGATGTGCAGGCCCCTCACCCAGGATCCCCCTCAGGATGGGCAGGCCCCCACAGTCCCAGGATGCGCAGGCCCCTCACAGTCCCAGGATGTCCCCCAGGATGGGCAGGCCCCTCACAGTCCCAGGATGGGCAGGCCCCTCACAGTCCCAGGATGGGCAGGCCCCTCACAGTCCCAGGATGGGCAGGCCCCTCCCAGGATGGGCAGTCCCAGGATGTGCAGGCCCCTCACAGTCCCAGGATGGGCAGGCCCCTCACAGTCCCAGGATGCGCAGGCCCCTCACAGTCCCAGGATGCGCAGGCCCCTCACAGTCCCAGGATGGGCAGGCCCCTCACAGTCCCAGGAGTCCCCTCACAGTCCCAGGATGCGCAGGCCCCTCACAGTCCCAGGATGGGCAGGCCCCTCACAGTCCCAGGATGCGCAGGCCCTCACAGTCCCAGGATGTGCAGGCCCCTCACAGTCCCAGATGGGCAGGCCCCTCACAGTCCCAGGATGCGCAGGCCCCTCACAGACCCACATCTGGATGGGCCCCCTCACAGTCCCAGGATGGGCAGGCCCCTCACAGTCCCAGGATGGGCAGGCCCCTCACAGTCCCAGGATGCGCAGGCCCCTCACAGTCCCAGGATGCGCAGGCCCCTCACAGTCCCAGGATGCGCAGGCCCCTCACAGTCCCAGGATGGGCAGGCCCCAGGATCACAGTCCCAGGATGTGCAGGCCCTCACAGTCCCAGGATGGGCAGGCCCCTCACAGTCCCAGGATGGGCAGGCCCCTCACAGTCCCAGGATGGGTCCCAGGCCCCCTCAGGATGTGCAGTCCCAGGATGAGGCCCCTCACAGTCCCAGGATGTGCAGGCCCCTCACAGTCCCAGGATGGGCAGGCCCCTCACAGTCCCAGGATGGGCAGGCCCCTCACAGTCCCAGTCCCAGTCCCAGATGGCAGGCCCCTCACAGTCCCAGGATGCCCCCCTCACAGTCCCAGGATGATGCAGGGCCCTCAGTCAGTCCCAGGATGGGCAGGCCCCTCACAGTCCCAGGATGTGCAGGCCCCTCACAGTCCCAGGATGCGCAGGCCCCACAGTCCCACAGTCCCAGGAGTCCCAGGATGCGCAGGCCCCTCACAGTCCCAGGATGTGCAGGCCCCTCACAGTCCCAGGATGTGCAGGCCCCTCACAGTCCCAGGATGTGCAGGCCCCTCACAGTCCCAGGATGGGCAGGCCCCTCACAGTCCCAGATCCCCCTCCCCAGGATGGCAGGCCCCTCACAGTCCCAGGATGGGCAGGCCCCTCACAGTCCCAGGATGGGCAGGCCCCTCACAGTCCCAGGATGGGCAGGCCCCTCACAGTCCCAGGATGGGCAGGCCCCTCACAGTCCCAGGATGGGCAGGCCCCTCACAGTCCCAGGATGGGCCCTCACAGTCCCAGGCCAGGCCCCTCACAGTCCCAGGATGCAGGCCCTCACAGTCCCAGGATGGGCAGGCCCCTCACAGTCCCAGGATGGGCAGGCCCCTCACAGTCCCAGGATGGGCCCCCTCACAGTCCCAGGATGGGCAGGCCCCTCACAGTCCCAGGATGTGCAGGCCCTCCCAGGATGCCCCCTCACAGTCCCAGGATGGGCAGGCCCCTCACAGTCCCAGGATGCGCAGGCCCCTCACAGTCCCAGGATGGGCAGGCCCCTCACAGTCCCAGGATGGGCAGGCCCCTCACAGTCCCAGGATGGGCAGGCCCCTCACAGTCCCAGGATGTGCAGGCCCCTCACAGTCCCAGGATGTGCAGGCCCCTCACAGTCCCAGGATGTGCGGGCCCCTCACAGTCCCAGGATGTGCGGGCCCCTCACAGTCCCAGATGTGCAGGCCCTTCACAGTACCAGGATGGGCGGGCCCCTCACAATCTGGCCCCAACTTGGCTGCCTTCAATGTCACTTCATAAAATGCATCCAGGTTAAAATTTGGTTTTAAAATTCAGGTTTATTTTTAATTATGCTTTATGTTGATCAAAACTGTGTGAAGCACACTTGAAAATATTTATTTATGGGCTGGAGAGATGGCTTAGCAGTTAAGTGCTTGCCTGTGAAGCCTAAGGACCCAGGTTCCATTCTCCAGGTCCCAAGTAAGCCAGATGCACATGGTGGCACATGAGTCTGGAGTTTGTTTGCAGTGGCTAGAGGCCCTAATGTACCCATTTCTCTGTCTCTCTCTCTCTCTCTCTCTCTCTTTCTCGCTTTCTGTCTCTAATAAAGAAATAAAAATAAATTTAAAAATAAAATTATTTTTAGTTATTTGTTTATTTGCAAGCATAGAGAAAGATATAAGGGAAACAGAGAGAGAGAATGGGCACACCAGGGTCTGAAGCCCACTGCAGACCCTGCAAACAGACTCCAGATGCATGCACTATCTTGTGCATCTGTTTTTTACGTGGGTACTGGGGAATAGAACTCAGGTCCTTAGGCTCTGAAGGCAAGCGCCTTCACTGTGAGCCATCTCTCCAGCCAAGGCACAGTTTTAAATTATCAAGGCATTCAGCAATGACCCCAAACTCACCTGTGCCATTCTTACTCTCCAAAGCCACTTTCAGCTGTTTTTATTGTTTTTCCAGTGCTAAGATGGATTCCAGCGCGGGTTACATGCTAGGGAAGTACTCTAGCACTGAGCTATATTCCCAGCCCTTCCACAATTTATATGGGAACTTTCAGTATTTTCCCCCAAAGTGCAAAGAGATACACTTCACATCATTGCTTTTTAATATTTTTAGTTCATTCATTATCTATTCACATCCCAGCACATCAAATAAACAAAACCTCTAATATATATACACACTTCTTAACGGCCTATGCGCCAATACACAAATTCCATAATTACACTTAAATCAATATTCAGAGTTTCCAACAGCTCCATCAATGTCCTTTATCATGTATTAATCTTTGGTTATCCTGTCCCTTTCATGTGCTTTAGTCTAGAATATTTCCTCCATTTTATTTTGTCTTTTTGTGACATCAACTTTGACTTGCTCTTTTAAAAAAAATATGTTATTTGGGCTGGAGAGATGGCTTAGGTTAAGGCGCCTGCCTGCTAAGCCTAAGAAGGGCAGTTCCAATCTCCAGCGATTCCAATCTCTAGGTCCCACGTTTTGCCAGATGCAAAGTGACGCAAGGGCGCAATGCCACACTTGCCCACAAGGGGGTGCACGCATCTGGATTTTGTTCACAGCAGCTGAGGCTGCTGGCATGCCCATTCTCTATTTGTCTTCCTCTCCCTCTCTCTCTGTCTCTCTCTCTCTCTCTCTCTCTCTCTCTCTGTCTCTCTCCAAAAAAATATGTTATTTATTTATTTCAGGGAGGTAGAGATATTGGGCACACCAGGGCCTCCAGCCACTACAAATGAATTCCAGATGCATGTGCCATCTTATGCATCTGGCTTTACATGGAAACTAGGGAATTGAACCCAGGACCTTTGGCTTTGCAGGCAAGCACATTAACCACTGAGCCATCTCTCCAGCCCCTTTTATTTGCCTTTGAGACACAATCTCATTACATAGCCCAGGCTATCCTTGAACATACAATCCTGCTGCCTCAACCTGTAAAGTGCTGGGATTATAAGCATGTGCCAAAAGACCTATGGTATTGATGTTTTTGAATACCCTGGTCAAATGTTGTATTCATATTTTAGACATATCTGGATTTGGAGCAGTCAGGTGTCAGTCATCATATTAAAGATACATTTTCCTTTCAATCACAAGTAATTGAGTGATAACTTCAGACCATGTTCAGTGCTCCTGGTTGCATAATACCTTGAAGACCTAAAGTATTGAGAAGAACTTTAAAGCTTCAGATAGGATATCTGTGGTGGTTTGAATCCAATGTACCCCTGTAAACTCATGTGTCTTGAGTGCTTTGTGCCCAGCTGATGGCAATTTGCGAAGTGGAGCCCTGCTTGGAGGAGGCGTGTTGTTGGCTTCAGGTTTAGGGGGGTCGTAGCTACTTCTCCATTGCTAGAGCTTGGCTCTCTTTGCTGCTGTTTCCACCTGCTATGGCAGAAGTGATGCCCAGCCTCTGCACATGCCATCCGTTCCCCTGCCATTGGGGAGCTTCCCCTCGACGCTGTAAGCTACAATAAAAATTTCCTCCCATCAGCTGCTGTTGATCAGGTGCTTTGTCCCAGCAACAAGAAAGTAAATGCAACAGTGTCTTCTTGGCAGCAATTGTGAGCAATGCTGGGCACTTCTAGATAGAAAAGCTCGGCTCACTAAACAGCCTACAAACAATGCCACTACCGTGACAATAAGCACACAAACCCCCAGATCCTGATTTCTAAAGACCGCATTCACTAAAAGGAGCTGGCTGCAAGAGAATGGCAAACCCCAGGTCTCTCATAAGTTGAGCCCAGAACACGAATTTGTCTGAAAAGCAAGGAAAAACTCTAAGAACAATGAGGACACGTCAAAGACGTAGGACTGAGCTTACTGTGTCTCCCATTGGCCCACCTGGAAACTTTTCTAATATTAAAAATATTTGAGGGGCTGGAGAGATGGCTTAATGGTGAAGGCATTTGCCTGCAAAGCCAAAGGATCCCAGCTCTATTCTCCAGGACCCATGAAAGCCAGATGCACAAGGGGGCCCATGCATCTGGAGTAAATGAAAATAAATATATTTTTAAAAATATATTGGAGCTGGACATGGTGGCACATGCCTTTAATCCCAGCACTTGGGAGGCAAAGGAGGAGGATCACCACAAGTTCAAGTAGGAGGATCACTGTGAGTTTAAGGCCAGCCTGAGAATCCATAGTGAATTCCAGGTCAGCCTGGGTTACTGAGAACCTACCTTGAAATAAAATAAAATAAAAAAATAAGGTGTAGAACAACTGAGGAAAGCACCTTACCCTGACCTCTAGCTTCCATATACATACCCATATGCACACACCCCTATACACACACATGTGCTCCCACACACATGTATACATATACACACACATGTATACCACACTCAAAAAAAAATTGGGGGCTGGAGAGATGGCTTAGTGGTTAAGGCGCTTACCTGCAAAACCAAAGGACCCAGGTTCAATTCCCCAGGACCCACATAAGCCAGATGCACACGGGGGCACATGCGTCTGTCTGGAGTTCATTTGCAGTGGCTGGAGGCCGTGGTGCCCATTCTCTCTCTCTTTCTCTCTCTCTCTCTCTCTGTGTCTTTCTCTGCCTCTTTCTCTCACTCTCTCAAATAAATAAATTAATTAAATTTTTAAAAAACCTCTGTCTTCCAGTGTTTATAGTAGCTCAGTTCATTCAGGTGGCTATCACAAAATAGCATGAGCTAGGTAACTTACAAACAATAGAAATTTATTTCTCACAATTATGAAAACTGAAAAACTCAAGATCAATGCACCAGGAGATTCAGTATCTAGTGAGGTGTCACCTTCTGGTTCACAGATGACACCTCGTCTCTGTGTCCTCACACGGTTGGAGGGGGAGGGGGTCTTTCTTAGGACTCAAAAGGACTGTACTCCCATTCGTGAAGGCTGTGAACCCCTGAAGTAATCTCTTCCAGCAGCCCTTCCTCCTAATACCACCTCCTTGTGGATTAGGGCTTCAACATCCGCATTTTGGAAGTACACAAACATTCAGGCCAAGCTAAGACTAAAGAAAAGAATTTACCCCATGAATAAAGAAGCGGGAAAGGCCAGGCATGGTGGTGCAGACACCACTACAACCTCTGGCTTCTTATGTGAGTTCTGGGGATCTAAACTCCGGTACTCATGTTTGTGCAACAAGCTTTTAATCCACTGAGCCATCTCCCTAAGCCTGAAGATTGCTTTATTGCTCCCAATTCTTCATGTTTTGCTGTAACCAGACCCTTGGTGTTGCACCTCTGCCACTCCTCCCGCCATGGTCAGAGGGCTAGGGTTCCCTACACCTTCACTTGCGTTTGGTGATATGACTTATCTTGGCCAACAGAATGTGGCAGGATTGATAGGATTGATGGAGTGCCAGTTCCATCAGAGCTCAGACCTTCCTGTCTCTGCTGGAGCTTGTCCTCTGCTGCCACAGCTATGAGGAGAGCATGTCTGACCCACACTGCTTGTCTAACTGTTACTAGATGCCCATCTGGCTGCTCACCACACGGACAAATTAAGCCAACGTGTCGAGGCAAGGAAGCTGGCTCACATGAACACAACCTACTTTAGACCATCTTCTGCCAAACAGAGCCATCAGTTTTGAGAGTTGCATAGTTGGAGCTATTTTATGGCAATTGCAGGAGATGCACAGAGAGGTGAAGACAGACTTGCATCTCAGAGGATGTGATGCTGAGCCTGACTTTAAGAGGAGAAGGGTTTGATGGAGAAAAGAGTGAAATATTCCAAACAGCGAAAACTCCACAATGATTGTCAAGTGCTAGTAAGAGACGCGATGAGAACGTATGTCTCACCTTAAATCTATGGTTGTAAAGGAAAAGTGGAATTTGACTGGCCTAAACTTATGGAAAAGAAAATTGGCCATAATTTGGACCAAACTCAATGGAGGAAAAATTAATCAAATTAAGAATAGTTTGTTCCCAGCCAGGCATGGTGGCACACGCCTTTAATCCCAGCACTTGGGATGCAGAAGTAGGAGGATTGCCGTGAGCTTGAGGTCACCCTGAGACTACATAGTGAGTTACAGGTCAACCTGGACCAGAGCGAGACTCTACCTCAAAAAAAAAAAAAAATGCTGGAGAGATGGCCTAGCAGTTAAGGCGCCTGCTAAGCCTAAGAACCCAGTTCCAATCTCCAGGTCCCACGTTTAGCCAGATGTAAAGTGACGCAAGGGCGCAATGCCACACTTGCCCACAAGGGGGTGCACGCATATGGATTTCGTTCACAGCAGCTGAGAGACTGCTGGAGCGCCCATCTCTATCTGTCTTCCTCTCCTTCTCTCTCTGTCTCTCTCCAAAAATAAAATAAAATAAAATAATTTTTAAAAAATAAAAAAAGAATAGTTTATTCCCAATTATGGGTTGAGTGCCTTGCCTTTATGATTTCACATAAGCTCACTATCATGAAAGTAAATGTTCCCTGTATAGATTTTAAAAAAAAAAAAAAAAAAGGAGACATGCTGGAAAGATTGCTTAGTGGTTAAGGCATGTTCCTGTGGAGTCTAAGGACCCGGGTTCAATTTTCCTGTACCCATGTAAGCCAGGTGTATATGGGATGCATGCGTCTGGAGAACATCTGCAGTAGCTGAAGGCCCTGGTGCACCCATTATCTCTCTCTCTATCTGCCTCTCTCTCTCTTTCAAAATAAGAAAATAAATAAATACTTAAAAATATGTTTGAAAGAAAGAAAGAAAAAAGAGGGATTAAGTAACATTTCCCAAAGTCCATTACTGGAAAAAGATAGGGCAAGATTTCACAGTCAGCTCATACAACAGAAATGTGTGTTCATCCCAGTATCATAATTCTGCCTCCCAAACGCTGGGTACAGGAGGACACAATCAGGAAAGCATTACTTCTGCAAGAGGATAATGACTTATGACTGTGGCATTGAACAAAAAGAGAGAACTGGAAATACACTCATAGAATTATAGTTATATTTATTTATTTATATTGATAAAGTAACTGCCAGAACAAAGCAAATAGCTGAATACATGTAGTGATAGAATGACAATATTCCACATTTCTCATCACAGCTAGCTGAAATGTCGCAATGTCTTTAAAGCAGCACACTTAGGGCTGGAGAGATGGCTCAGCTAGTGAAGGCAAGTACTTACATACAAAGCCTATCGGCTCTGGTTTGATTCTGATTCACCAGTACCCACATAAAACCAGATGAACATGGGCTGGAGAGATGGCTTAGCAGTTAAGGCACCTGCCTGCGAAGCCTAAGAACACCCAATCGGTTCTCCAGGTCCCATGAATAGCCAGACACAAAAGGGACACAAGCGCGCAATGTCGCACATGCGCACAAGGGGATGCACGTGTCTGGAGTTCGTTCGCAGTGGCTGAGAAGCCCTGGCACACCCATTCTCTCTGTCTCTCTCTCTCTGTCTGTCCTTCTCTCAAAAATAAAAAACAGATGAACAAAGTGGTGCATGCATTTGGAATGCATTCGCTGTGGCAAGAGGACCTGGTGTGCCCATTCTCATTTCTCTCCCCCCTTGCAAATAATTAATAAATAAATAAATAAATAAAGCACACATAGGAAGAATAAGTTTGGTAATAAGAACCCAAATATGCTAAGATTATAACTAACAATAATAGCTCCTTCCAATTGATGGATGTTCGAAGGCAGTATGGGTGCTTGTCATGAATTAGTTCCTCCGCCTACACAACTGAGGTGTGTAGAGTGTCTTCATAATACACTATGCATAATGGACTTAAGGGAGAAGAGGGTTGTTTTGGCTCACCGTTTTGGAAGCTACAGGCATCACGGGGACGAAGGTATGTGTTGTAGTCACCTTCATTTTGTTGGGATAAAACACAGGAGCAAAAGTAGCTGATGGAAGGACAGGGTTGATTTTGGCTTACAATTTCAAGAGGAAACTTCATGGTAGCAGGAAAGATGGCAGAGCAGAGGCTGGGCATCACTTCTTGCAGCTGTGACAAGAGGAAGCTTGCTATATCACTCAATGCCTGCCAATCCCCCATCCCCATCCCCCCCCCAGCAACGTGCCTCCTCCAGCAAGGCGCTACTAGCTGGGGACAAGCATGAAAACAAGACAGCTGATCCAAGCCACCTCCGTGAGAGAGAGAGCATGTGGCAGATGCTTGCTCAAATGTCAGTCACCAGGAAGGAAGTCACACAGGAAGTAGGCCAGGCTATAAAACCTCAAGGTCCACTCCACTTCCTCTAGTTACTCGTTCTTGAAGTGAGGCCCCACTTGCTAAAGCTTCCATAATCAACACTACTACTGGCCGGGGACCAAGTATTCCAGCCCATGAGCCTCAGGGAACACTCACGTTCAAACCACAACAGGCTGTATTATTAGCGTTCCGTGCTATTGATAAAGAAACAAAGAAAAAAGAAGTTAAGAACTTGCCCGAGTATCAATGGTACTTGCATATGAACTCAGGCCACCCAGCTTGAAGAGTCTTGAGAAATACATGATGGAGACCATTCAATGACAGTTCCTCACACATCTGGCCCTGGTACCAACAGGTATGTTAAGATAGCCAAGCTGGGCATGGTGGCGCACGCCTTTAATCCCAGCACTTGGGAGGCAGAGGTAAGAGGATGGCTGTGAGTTTGAGGCCACCCTGAGACTACATAGTGAATTCCAGGTCAGCCTGGGCCAGAGTGAGACCCTACCTGGAAAAACAAAAAAAAAAAAAAAAAAAAAAAAAAATAGCCAAACTTTGTCCTGTTCAGAAGACAGATGGATCCTGGAGAATGACAGTGGATTATCAGAAACTTAATCAGGTGGTGACTCCAATTGCAGCTGCTGTACCAGATGTGGTTTCTTTACTTGAGCAGATTAACACATCTCCTGGCACCTGGTATGCAGCTATTGATCTTGCAAATGCTTTCTCCATCCATACCTGTCCATAAGGACCACCAGAAGCAATTTGCCTTCAGCTGGCAAGGTTAGCAGTACACATTTACTGCTTTACTTCAAGGTTATATTAACTCTCCAGCCCTGTGTCATAGCTTAGTTCACAGGGATCTTGATCGCCTGTGCCTTCCACAAGGTGTCACATTGGTCCATTATATCGATGACATTATGCTGATTGGATTGAATGAGCAGGAGGTGGCAGCCACTCTGGAGTTGCTGGTACAGCATATGCGCATCAGGGGATGGGAAATAAATCCATTATAAATTCAAGGAACGTCCATCTCTGTGAAATTTCTAGTTCAGTGGTGTGGGGCATGCAGGGATATTCCTTCTAAGGTGAAGGATAAGTTGTTGCACCTGGCCCCTCCTGCCACTAAGAAGGAAGCACAACGTCTAGTGGGCCTATTTGGATTTTGGAGACAGCACATTCCTCACTTGGGTGTGTTACTGCGTCCCATATACCAAGTGACTCGGAAAGCTACTAGTTTTCAGTGGGGCCCAGAACAAGAGAAGGCTCTTCAACAGGTCCAGGCTGCTGTGCGGCTCTGCCACTTGGGCCATTTAATCCAGCAGATCCAATGATACTTGAAGTTTTCCAGGACTGTGAGTAGCCTAGCTGGAGGGGCAGAATTGGAACTCGAGAAACTTGTTGCTGCTCAGAAGTATCGGACTTGGAGATTTGTCACTGACTAGTTGTTGGATTGGAATTACAGAGTTTGACGTTTGCCCTGGTTGTTTTAAAATCTTGTATTGGTTGAATATTGCTTTGCTTTGCCCAATGCCATCCTTTGCAGTGTGAATGTTTATTCTGTGCCATTATGGGTTTTGGGGGGATATTTTTGGTATTATGGCTCAGTTAAAAGACCTTGGATTATGGGGACATATGAACATCATTGGAATTGATAGAAACTATGGGGACTTTTAAAGTTGCATGAATGCATTGCATTTTACATCATGTACAGTTATCAGTTTATGGGGGCCAAGGGCGGAATGTGGTGGTTTGATTCCAGTGTCCCCCATAAACTTAAGTGTTCTGAAAGCTAGTCTTCCCAGCTGATGGCAATTGGAAATTAAAGCGTCCTGGAGGTGGTGTATTGTTGGGGGCGGGCTTATGGGTCTTATAGCCAGCTTCCCCTTGCCAGTGTTTGGCACACTCTCCTGTTGCTATTGTCCACCTTATGTTGACCAGAGAGTGATGTCCACCCTCTGCTCATGCCATCGTTTTTCCTGCCATCACGGAGCTTCCCCCTCGAGCCTGTAAGCCAAAATAAACTTCTTTTTTTCCCACAAGCTGCTCTTAGTCGGGTGATTTCTGCCAGCAATGCAAACCTGACTGCAACACTGTGGTAAAGTGCCCCTCAGCCACCATGGCTTAAAAGAACAAAAGAGGGTTGAGGAAATGGCTTAGTGGTTAAGGCGTTTGCCTTCAAAGCCAAAGGACCGGGTTTGATTCCTCAGGACCCACATAAGCCAGATGCACAAGAGGGCGCATGCATCTGGAGTTCATTTGCAGTGGCTAGAGGCCCTGGCACACCCATTCACTCTTTCTCTCTGCCTCTTCCATTCTCTCTCAAATAAATAAATAAATAAATAAATAAATAAATAAAAAATAAATAAAATATTTTTAAAAGGAACAAAAGATTGCTTCTTGCTCTCTCAGGACTTAATGAAGGGCTGGAGAGATGGCTTAGAGGTTAAGGTGCTTGCCTGCAAAGCCAAAAGACCCAGGTTCAATCCTCCAGTAACCATGCACAAGGTGGTGCATGCATCTGGAGTTTGTTTGCAGTGGCTGGAGGCCCTGGTATGCCCATTCTCTCTCTCTCTCTCTCTCTCTCTCTCTCTCTCTCTCTATCTATCTGCCTCTTCCTCTCTTGAATAAATCAATAAAATATTTTTGAAAAATTATTGCATATTCAAGCAACTCTTTCAGACTTCATTCTCCATGGGTTGATGGAATATTCTCTGATATACCTATCACTGTTACAGAGACATGTACTAGAATAAGGAAGAAAATGGATGATCTTTCTTGAATTGGCAGTTGCGTGTTTTGGTTTGAATGAAGTACATCACTCCTGCCCACAGCCAGGCCAATGGCCAAGCCCAACTTCATAGGGTAAAGGAAGTTCAGTCTTGCTAGGAGAGCCACACATACCATGAAGCCATGTGCTTCACAACTGTGGGCCCTCTCTTAACACACCAGTAATTAGACCTTAAAATTCAAGGTCATCAAGGACCCACGTTCAACTCTCCAGATCCCATGTTAGCCAGACGCACAAAGGTGAGGCAAGTGCAAGGTCACACATGCCCACTAGGTGGCGCAAGCATCTGGAGTTCAACTGCAGTGGTTGAGGCCCTGGAGTGCCAATTCTGTCTGGCTCTCTCACATTTTTTAAATTATAAGGTTGTAACTTTATAATTTATTTTATAATTTTTTTGTTGCAACCTTATATTTAAAGAAAGAAAGTACTAATTTGAAATATATCTGAATGAGTCGAGTGAGGTGGCACATGCCTTTAATCCCAGCACTCGGGAGACAAAGATAGAAGGGTCACCGTGAGTTTGAGGGCACCCTGAAATGACATAGTGAATTCCAGATCAGCCTGAGCTAGAGTCAGACCCTACCTCAAAAAAGAAGAAATATGGGCTGGAGAGATGGCTTAGCGGTTAAGGCGCCTGCCTGCTAAGCCTAAGAACCCAGTTCCAATCTCCAGGTCCCACGTTTAGCCAGATGCAAAGTGATGCAAGGGTGCAATGCCACACTTGCCCACAAGGGGGCGCACACATCTGGATTTTGTTCACAGCAGCTGAGAGGCTGCTGGCGCGCCCATTCTCTATCTGTCTCCCTCTCTCTCTCTGTCTGTCTCTTTCTGTGTCCCTCTCCAAAAAATAAAAATAAATATAAATAAATAAATAAATAAATAAATAAATAAATAAATAAATGAAAAGAACTATATCTGGATGAGAAGATGTGGGCTTATATATCCTATTTTCTGCCCCTCTTTTCAAGTGTTCCTAGTCTGTTTCCTATTACCATTCCATTCCATTTGACACCAAGTTTTGTAGAAATGGGTTAACTAGAACATCCACTGTGATGATAGATCTTTCCCTTTGACCTTTAATGATGATTGACCATCACGTTTTATTTGAAGGGAACTTAAATGTAAAACTGTTAATAAAGATTTCAAAGTCTTTTCTCCTCCATTAGTACTTTTTAAAATTACTTTTTCTTCCAAGAACACGGTAGCCTAAATCTTACTTTTAAACTATAGCTAAGGCACGCATGATGGCTCACACTTATAATCCCAGCACTTAAAAGGCTAAGAGTCCCCAAAAAAAGGAGCAAGTTCAAGCCACCCTGAACTATAGAGTGAGACCCTGTCTCAAAAAACAAACAACCAGCCAGGCATGGTGGCACACACCTTTAATCCCAGCACTTGAAGGCAGAGGTAGGAGGATTGCTGGGCATTCGAGCCCACTCTGAGACTACATAGTGAATTCCTGGGCTAGAGAAAGATATTACCTCGAGAAAACAAAAAACAACAACAGCAAAAAAATAAAAACAGAAAAGCTAAAACATTAGCTATTTATGCCACTTGTTCTCATCTTTATAAGTATGCAAATATTTAAATTTGTATGTAGTTATATATAATTATGTTATATTTCTCTTCCTCTATTTAAATATACTTTTATATAATTTTATAGATATTGACATAGTTGGCACACCTTTTTCAAGAGAATTCATGAATCTATCTTTTAAATTTTGTTGGCAATTTTAATACAATGAATAATTTGCTATTAAGACTATGATTCAAAAGTACTCTGGGGCTGGAGAATGGCTCAGCAGTTAAGGCACTTGAGTGCAAAGCCTAACAACCCATGCTCCATTCCCCAGTACCCACATAAAACCAGATGCACAAAGTGGCACATGCATCTGAGTTCATTTGCAGTGGCTGGAGGGCCTGGCACACCCATTCTCTCTATGTCTCTTCTCTATACCTCTTCGCTTGATGATAAATAAATAAAATATTTTAAAAATAAAAGTACTTTTTCTCTTAGGTTCCATTACCAAAATGGGATTGTTGATCATTGAATATTGGTCTAGCTATTCCCTTCTTCTCCAATATCCTCTAGGAAAAGTCCATAAATTTACACACTCTTGCTTGTGTCTCTTTTCCTCCTGCCCTAGAGCTTTTATTAATATTTTATTTATATTTGTTTGTATAAGAGGGCAGAAGAAACATCCGCTGTGAATTTAATATCTTTTTCCATAGCTCTCATCAAATATATTGATTTATTGTTCATTCTTTCTCATGCATAGCTGATTTTCTCCCTTTCTTTAGTTGTTTTATTAAAAATAAAACTATATAGCTACAATCATTCTTGTTACATTTGTACTTTCACATCGTATCTGTCATAGATTTTTATATTTTCCCTAGTATGGCATCCTAATTTAGATATTTTCTATTTAAATATTTGAAAATATCAAGTACAGTAATACAG